>CACRXK020013664.1:0-13809 GCA_902702795.2 Paramuricea clavata
TTCGTGTAACGACTCGAAAACCCAAAGTTTGGACCCAGCGAATTTTACAAAGGACAAGTTAAAGGTTCGACAGTTTGACTTTTTAACTAAAAAACAACCGTCTATAAATATACGTTGTAGAGTCATAAGCATCCGTGGTGTAGTTGTGTTAATTTTTTGTCGCACTCTGGACTTTTCTGCATGTTGAATTAATGTTTTTATTTTTGTATTATACGATTCTAAAATTTGGCTTTGAAAATTTGGCCGACCCGGCGGATTTATGCAATCAATATGTTGTATTAAACGACTCGAAAACCCCAAAATTTGGACCCGACGCGAATTTGTACAATATAGTGGAATATAAGCAAGTACAAGGTAAAGATTCTACAGTTTATTTTGATTTATTGTATGGTACTCATTTGTCTAATACAATAACATTTAGTTCACAAGGGCAAGTTAAAGGTTTCAGCATATTAAAATACATGTATTGAAATTCGCGCAATAGCTACTAGAATTCGCGCAAGTAAAGATAAAGCGAGCGTTCAAAATACCAAAAAGAACTAAGGCATTTATTGTATGGTTCTCATTTGCCTAATGGAATAACATTTAGTTCACAATATAATATAAACACAATATAAACAATAAAAAGTTAAAGGTTTGACAGTTTCACAACACAACGTCGACAATATACCTTAATACATGTATTAAAATTCGCGCAGTAGCTACTAGTTGGCGCGCCAAACGCTTTGTGGTAGCTATACTAAAGATAAAGCGTGCCTTCAAAATACCTACAAGAACTAAGACATTTATTGTATGGTTCTCACTTCTCATTTGCCTAATACAATAACATTTAGCTCGACGCGAATTTTAACTATAGTATCATATTTCATAATATAATGAACAATGTAAACTAGCCAATTCTTTCACCTACAAAATGTCGACAATATACCTTAATACATGTATTAAAATTCGCGCAGTAGCTACTAGAGTTCGAGCAAGTAGTGAAGATAAAGCTTGCATTCAAAATACCGAGACATTTATTGCATGGTTCTCATTTGCCTAATACAATGACATTTACTTCACAATATAATATAAACAAGGAATATAGTCGTTCGATTTGGCTATACTGTTTGCTCGTTTTTAATGTGTATTGATCATTTCAATAATCGATTTACATATCAGTCTGCTCGATTCGAGTAAGGGTTGCCCGATTTGTATCATTGGTGATTTGGTGTTCGACTCGATATGTCAGCGAATTTAAGACTATCCTGGGCTGGCGACTTTGATCGTTTGAAGGAGTTTGTAAAAAGTGACCTAGAGTTGCAGGGAAGCTGGTCATCCCCGGCGAACGAGAAAAAACTTTTCGTGTCAGACAACGTTGAGTTGCTTTGGTGGAAAAACAAAAAGTTCCTAAAGATCAATGGAGAGGACGCAAATCGAATCAAACGTTGTATGATCAACGCTATGTTTACGAGTTTAAACCTCGATAGTATCAAGCCTGGTGTGGACATGGCTACTAACACCGAGAACTCCTTAAACGAAAACCAACCAACAAAACACCAGTGTACGGGTTGTGAATGTTCGAAGCTATCACCAGACTTGGAGGGTTTGAAATTAGACTTGGTTGTTTTGGAATCGAAACTCAACCATAAAATCCAAGCCGTGGAAAACCAAATATTACGCATGACGATTGCCGACCAAAAGAGCCGAAAAATCATGCAAATCTCGAAAATATGTTGACAACCTCTACACCCATTAGCAGCGGCGGCACGAACAAAACAAAAGAGGTTAGTAATTCAAATCCTCACATTAATCCCGTTGTTGTTCGGACCGCTAACGATGCATGCTTCACACCAATAAAAGTACCGGATAACACAGAAACTTTTATGGCCATAGATCAGTCATGCGAGAAAACGTCACACCATGATTTGGTGCCATTGCCAAAATCCATCAATCACTCACAAGAGGAATTAACCCTGACAAAGGTAGTTTTCCCTGTTAGGAACAATAGTGAACAGTCGAAAATAGGCGAGCTTTCCCATACGGGAAGCCGTACAAATCCTATTCAAAAAGAACAAAGCTGTCATTATAATGTTCCTGGTAGGCAATCTTGCTCTAGTTATTTACATGATCGTGGTCAACAATTTCGAAGCATTCCAGTACGTATCACTCACCGTCCACTGCCAGTGAACCCAGAGAAAGTAAATAAACATAGACGTGCGTACCGGAGTCAGGTTTTTCGACATCGACATCAGACGGACTGGCTCAGGCATCTGGAGCTGGTCCGCAAAGTAATTCGGTCATAAACTGTTTCTATTCTAACCTAATTGTTGTGCCTACGGTCCCTTCTACTTCTAAATGTGAACTTACAAACTTATTTGATTTTTCCCTTCTTAATGCCAGATCGGTTAGAAACAAGACTATGATTATTAAAGATTTTGTTGTGGATAAAGATACTGATATTCTTGCTTTGACGGAAACTTGGCTCCCTCCAAGTGGGAACGATTTGATTATTGGGGATCTATGCCCAACAGGTTATAGTTTTCTGCATACACCGAGACATGGATCAATCGGTGGGGGCGTTGGTCTCTTATTCAAGGAAAGTCTTAATATTAAGCGTAATGTACAGGAGGTATTTAGGTCATTTGAATACCTTGACAGTTCTTTTTTGAACTTTCTACATATTAGAATTATTGTTGTATATCGGCCGCCTCCTTCATCGGCTAACTCATTGACATCTACTCTATTCTTTGAAGAGTTCTCATCCTTTTTGGAAGGAATTATTGTATCACCCGGGCAACTCTTGATAGCTGGAGATTTCAATTTTCATCTGGACAATCCTAATGACCCTCTTACCAAACGGTTCGTGGATCTTCTCGCTTCCTTTGATTTGAAGCAGTACATTTCTGGATCAACACATGCAAGTGGTCACACACTGGATTTAATTATAACGCGATCTGAAGAAAACATTGTTAACCATTACAATATCTTCGATCCTCTGATTTCTGATCATTCAGTTGTGCATTTACAACTATTGATTAGGAAACCGAAGTTTGTGAAGAAACATTTGCTTCTTCGTAATTTGCGGGCGGTTAATATTCATAAATTCAAAGCGGATGTACAAAATTCTTTTCTTCTTAAGAATTTTACGACTATGGATTTGGTATCATTGGTGAATGAGTATGATTGTCTTCATACTATCTTAGATAACCATGCACCGATTAAATCCCGGGAAATTACATTGCGCCCTAAGGCACCCTGGTATACTAACGAAATCAATGATAAGAAACGAATTCGGAGACAACTTGAGAGAAAATGGCATAAAACAAGGACGAATGCTGATTGGAATCGCTATAAACAACAATGTTATGCTGTAAATAAACTTATCGACTCCTCAAAATCGGCTTACTATACCGACTTAATTAATAATGGATCATCTGATCAAAAAACCCTTTTCAAGACTGTAAGCAATTTGCTGCATACAAATACGATTATTCGCTATCCATCTTCTCCTGACCCAATGTCACTTGCCAACTCATTTAGTGATTTCTTCACTCAGAAAATTGTTAAAATACGAGGTGATATCGAAGATGAACTCTTGAGTAAAAACATAGAAAATCCTATACCTGATGCTGATTCATGTCCTTATGAATTTCACACCTTCAGGGAGGTTGGAAAAGACGAAGTGCTCCATTTAATCCAACGTATCGCAACTAAATCCTGTTCTCTGGATCCACTCCCGGTGGTCATGCTAAATCACTGTTTTAAAGACATCTTACCCGTTGTAGTTAGAATAATCAACCTCTCCTTGGAAAGTGGTACAATGCCTGACTCTTTGAAGATTGCTGTTGTTCAACCGCTATTAAAAAAGTACAATCTTTCCTATGAAGAATTCTGCAGTTTTCGTCCAATATCAAATCTGAAATTTGTCTCGAAATCTATTGAGAAAGCAGTTGCTGTACAATTAACTGATTATCTTACTGAAAATCATCTACATGAGAAATTCCAGTCTGCTTATAAACCTTGTCATAGTACTGAAACAGCGCTATTGAGGGTTCAAAATGATATCCTTCAAGCTCTAGATAACGGTGATTCTGTTATTCTTGTCCTACTGGATCTGTCGGCGGCTTTTGACACCGTGGATCATTTAATGTTATTAACAAGACTATCGAAACGCTTTGGCATAAGGGGTCGTGTGTTGGATTGGCTTACCTCATACCTTACATCCAGGAAACTGTTTATTCGTGTTGAGGGAACTGATTCGTTATTGAGTGATCTTGATTGTGGTGTACCTCAGGGATCTGTGTTGGGTCCTCTGTTGTATTCACTCTACACTGCCCCTCTCGCGGATGTGGCTAGGCGCCACAATCTGCGCTTTCACTTTTTTTCTGATGATGGGCAACTTTACATTGCATTCAAAACGAATGATCGTGATGATTTAATATCATCTAAGATCCGTATGGAGAAATGTATACTTGAATTGGGAAACTGGTTGATGTTGAATAAATTGAAACTAAATAGTGGCAAAACGGAGCTTATATTAGTCCATTCACGCTATCATCTGATGCCTCCCTTAAATTATATCATGGTGGGAAAGGAAAAAATTGTGCCAACTGTTTCAGCAAGAAATCTGGGGGTGATTTTTGATGAGTGGATCAGATTGGGCGAACATATTAATGGTATCTGCAAGTCAGCTTACTACCATATTAGGAATATTTCAAGAATTAAGAAGTATCTACCTCGAAATTGCTTAGAAATAATTATTCATGCATTTATAACTTCAAGACTGGATTATTGTAACTCCCTGTTGTATGGTGTACCCAAATATTTGCTTCAGAAGCTTCAGAGAGTCCAAAATACTGCAGCTCGTTTACTAACTGATACTAAGAAATCGGCGCATATCACCCCAGTTCTTATCGAATTGCATTGGTTACCTGTCCAATACCGTATTCAATTCAAGATTATACTTCTTGTCTACAAAGCTGTTAATGATCTTGCTCCATCGTATCTGAAGGAACTTATGCTGTGTCGTACTTCGCAGCGTACTCTTCGATCAAATGGAAATGAATTGCTCCAGATTCCTTATTCTAGACTAAAGACATACGGAGACAGATCGTTCTGTGTTGCTGGACCAAGATTGTGGAATGATTTACCTGTTCATCTTCGGATGTGTGAATCATTAACCATTTTTAAGAAGTTTCTTAAAACATATCTTTTTAACTTGTTTTTAAATAGTGTATGATGTATTCTATAGTTTTAACATTCTTAACACTAGTTTTTAAGATTGGATTTTGTATTACTGTAAAGCGCCTAGAACAGTCTTGGTTTGTGCGCTATATAAATGTTTATTATTATTATTATTATTATTATAACTATTGGACCTATTGAATTTTGACAGTAAAAACGCGCCATATATAATACATGTATTAAAATTCGCGCAGTAGCTACTAGCATTGGAGCAAGTAAAGATAAAGCGGTGCGTTCAGTGAAATACCAACAAGAACTAAGATATTTATTGTATGGTTCTCATTTTCCTAATACAATAACATTTAGTTCACAATATAATATAAACAAGGAAAAGTTAAAGGTTTGGCGTTTGACTACACAATGTCGGCATTATACCTTAATACATGTATTAAAATTCGCGCAGTACGTATAGCTAGTGCTACTAGCATTCCGGCGGACCTATTGAATTTTGACAGCAAAAACGCGCCATATAATACGTGTATTAATTAAAATTCGCGCAGTAGCTACTAGAATTGGCGCAAGTAAAGATAAAGCGTGCGTTCAGTGAAATACCAACAAGAACTAGAACGTTTATTGTATGGTTCTCATTTTCCTAATACAACTCGATCAACTCATAGCTATTATGTGCTCATTTGTTATCATGTGCTCATTAATTCTTATATCAATATTGGAATATGATCACGAAATACTGCGTAGCGCAAAATCTCCATTCTTCAAAACGTATCGTTCAAGGCAACAAGTGAAAGGCGAAGAAGACAATGATATATTGTATCTGACTGCTTCAATACTCAGAAATGATCCACGATCATGATTTGATAAAGTTCAATATGGTCACGTGATTTTCGGTGTGAACCTGAGATACTATCTATAAATATTATTAGTAAGTATCTGACATTAAACTAAATGTGATTAAAGCACAAGAGATGTTACCTATGTCTCATTTTATATTTTTATTTTTTTCCTATGAAGGTTTGTTACTTGTGCAAAAGCGCAACTTTAATTAGGTTTCAAACAGTTTCTGCCTTCTGCTTTTTGTTGTCGAATTATTGATTTTCTTTGGATAAATCTACCGCTGAAACTGTTCTATACGAACTCTCTTGCTTCCCATTCCCTTGTCTATTACACCATAGCCAATCTCGTTCCCCGAGCCTGCGATCCTCGGGAAGGAAACGAAGGTTCTGGGATAATCCGTTGCCGAAAGCCAGGAATTCTGGTTAAGATTGAACTGCACATTCCATATCAACGGCCAATCAGATTCCTCCCTGAAACGGATTATCCCAGAGCCTTCGTTTCCTTCCCAACGACCGCAGGCTCAGGGAACGAGATTGCACCATAGCACGCATAGGCTATCATCATTTTCAGGTCAGTGTGAACGCCTGAGTAGGCGTCTTGTTGTATTTAGATGGACGAGGGCGGAAGCTGTTTACACTTGGGCCGTAACGTTTCGTGAACAAAGCAAAAACCGATCCGATACAATGTAAACATAGCCTAAGTCTAGGTAAACGGCCCTCTTAAAAGATTGCGGCCTATAGAGTGATTTCTTGTAGGTATAAAGCACGCGTATTTTTATCAGTTTCGTGGGGACTTCGCGGGAGCTGAAAAATGAACAAAGTTTTCCGAACGAATGGATGTTTTTCAATTTCTGCACATATTAAATGCTCATTTTAATGGTAAATATATACCCTACCTAGAAGCTAAAAACTAAATGAAAAAGTAAGATTGATGCATGCAGTCCATATTATTCTAGCTGTGTTCAGTTTAACTGGGTTTTTTTCTGAACTCGTTTTTCACTCGTCAAATAACCTTTCTTTTTATGATGAAAGTAAGTTACTAGTTTCTCTAGTCTCTTAGGGTTACGGCAAAGCGGGACTTAAAAAATAGTCGGAAGAAAAATTATGAAATTTCTGCATGAAACGATGCCGATTTTTATTTCATACTGAATTCAGGCAATTTCCGCTTAGGGGCCGCGGGCATACCTACAAGACGGGCTTCAATTTCCGCCGTCTTGGTAATCTTGGCTTCACAGCCTTAGTTATCGTGGCAATTTTTATGGAGTTTGCTGTACCTGACTCGTCCGCAGTCGTCTCTTTACAGTATAGAGGTTCAGATTTGACTTCCACTGTATATGCTACCGCCACCATTAAGGGACCATCAACCGATTACAATCCTGGACAAAAAAAGTGGCAAAAACTAGTTTATTACTTCAAAATATAATTTTAAGACATGTTTGTCCCAATGATGCCCCCTTCCCCCAATATCAATGTTTGGCCAAGTTATCTGGCCTCGAATACACCCATCAACATTGATATTAGGGGAAAGGGGAGAAATTCGATTAATTTTCTTATTTTTTACCCTTTTGCCAATATATAATTTATGTCCAGGATTGAATCCTGGACAAAAAAGTTGCAAAACTGACTAGTTTATCGCTTCCCTTAAATTCAATCCATGCCAATATATTCTGTCAGTTTCTTTTGTGGCCCCACAGTTTTTTTCCGGAGCCATCGGTACGCCCAAATATTTACATAGAGATAGGAAACGAACTAGGTTAATGCGACATTGGTGATAGGTAGAGGCCGCCATTAGATAATCATCGAGAATGTGGATAAGATGTGGGATCATTAAATGATTCTTAGCTACCCACTCTAGAGCTGTGTTGATCAAATCGCGCGTCTAAGTCCTCACGTAAACGACGAACAAAAGAATGGCCGAGAACAAGGATTTTTGGAACAGACCCAGAATTATGAACAATATACTTTAGTACTATAAGAATAATGATATTAAAAATTGAACAAATTGAACAATACCTGATTTGAGATAAACTTGATTTCAGATGGAGATGTTTTGCGGCCAACATGGAGAGCAGAATGAGCCGATCCCGCATTCTAGTTCAACTAAATACCGCGAACTCCTATCCGTTTTCCCGTGCATTACAATCATGTGATCACAAAATTCCCGGGAAAATCCCAGTAGGTTTCTATCTATTTATACAGTTCAAGTGCAGGAAGCAATAAAATCTTTATTGGTATGCCAATAATTCCTTTATTACGTACTTCAAAATATAATTCTAAGACATGTTTGTCCCAATGATGCCCCCTTCCCCCAATATCAATTTTTGGCCAAGTTATATCTGGCCTCGAATACACCCATCAACATTGATATTAGGGGAAGGGGGGGGGGGGTGAAATTCGATGATATTTTCTTATTTTTTACCCTTTTGCCAATAATTTATGTCCAGTATTGTAGATGCGTTTGACATATTCGGTTAACCAATCAGATGCGTACTAAGCCAGTTAGAGATAGTGGAAGTCAAATCTGAACCTCTATATTGTCACTGAGAGGGACACACTGGGTGCACATTATAGTGTTACGAAGTGCGGGCGGGAAACACGAAAGGCGGCAGTTATGGGCTTGTAGGCGCGTATGGTATCCGGTTCAAAAATACAAGGCTACTTGATGCTAGTGATCTTGCTCTCTGAGTGTATATCCACACCGGGCAAGCTTCAAAAATATGCCTGACAACAGTGGGAATCGAACCTACGACCTTTGGAACACTAGCCCACTGTGCATGTCAGGCATATTTTTTCAAGTCTGCCCGGTATGGATATATACACTCAGAGTAACATCACAAGCATCATATTCACCTGAGTACATCACGCCAACACAGAAAAAATCACAAGGCTACTTGTTTCGCCGGATGTTGCGACATAACTGACATGTCTTTGCCCAATTAGTACGTAAGACTTCACGCCACGCTTACACGACGTTCTCCCTGCACAATGTTATGTTCTGGCCACACGGTTGAGCACTGTGTCTTAATGACATTGTTAAATTCCGCCTGCACTATTATAGAATGTTTCGGTTACAATCCCGACGGTAAAAGGGTAAAAAATGACACGATGTTCTGGCTGCACCGGAATCGTTACTCCAGATATACTTGAGCTCAGTGGTATATTTTATATTGAATAGATCAATTACTTTTTATTATTATATTTCGCTCAATTACATAACAATGGGAAGTAGAATTGAATATTTACAAAATTAGGGCTAGGAACCTTCTAGAACCCAAAAGGCTTTTGTTTAAGGTCCCCAGGTAATAAATTAATTTTAACTAGCTATATTCATAATTTAACATGCAGTTCGAATGTTTTTGTTTTTTTAAAGTCAGTAAATATATAATGTGCAATACATTACTGTAAAATAGTAATACTTCAAAATTATACAAGAAATGTCCTGGAAGAAATTTGCATGAAGATACTTATGACAGCGTAACTTATCGAATTGACTCAATGGGACAATGGAAAGTTTTCTTGCCAGATGTGAAGGGGTGATAAATGTTTAGAGCGTTGGCACTGGATAAAAAATGGCCTATTGTCCCAAAGCCAGGATCCTAGGACCTGTATTGAGTAAATGAGTTTAACATTGAAACGAAGTTTAAAAAATACAATTTGTTGGTGAGAATACTTAAACTTTTGTTGATTGTTGTGTTTGAATGTTTAGCGAGCAATTTATTACAAATTTCACCATTTAAACTGTGTTTTGAGAAGCGGAGATTTTTTTTAATTAAATGTGTTCTCAGAATGCAGGAAATGCTATTTCAGAGACCCAAATTTTAAAAATTTCCCGCGGGGGGCATGCTCCCAGACCCACCTAGCTATCTCGTGCCTGCGCCCAGGGACGCCGAAACTGGGGGGCAGGGGGGGCGGCTGCCCCCCTTGCCTTTTGCTAGGGGGGGCAGGGGGGGCAAAAGTGCCCTTTTAGTTGTAAAATAATACGTGATAAATCACATTTCCAACGATGCTTTTTGTAGGAAAATCACGAGATTCAGGTAATTTATAGTTTATATTTATAAAAATTTTGGGAAATTTTTGGAATTTAGAAAAATATTTTGAAGAAATTGCGAAAATTTAAGATATCCGGAAAAATTTTTGGCTTCACGGAAAATTTTTGTATGTCCGGAAAAAATTTTTGACCCATAAAATGGTACACTGACCGAAATTTTTTTTGGCGACGGGGGGGAAGGTCGCCAAAAAATTTGGCAGTGAAAACAAATTTTTCAGTAAAGGTGCCCTTGGTGTGCGTCCGCCCCCCTTTGCCCTATTATCGTTCCGGCGTCCCTGCCTGCGCCACTCGGCTCACATCTTCGGCGATCGCATACTATCATCCTGGGGAGAGGACAAAGGCAAGGAAAATGGCCCCTTTCATTGAGTCAATTCCGGATAAGTTATATGCTGTCACAGGTATCTTCATTCGGTGTGCTTTCTAACATACGGCAAATTTTCCGGACATTTCTTGTATAATGCTGAAGTAATTGATCTCTAACACCTTTGCAGTCGGCCATGTTTTAATAAATCAACATAAAAGATACCACTGAGCTCATGTATATCTGGAGTAACGATTCCGGTGGAACCAGAACATCGTGTCATTTTTTTTACCCTTTTACCGCGTGACAATAGTCAGGCAATTCAGACAACGCTTTGCCGCGTTCCGAGTATGGTTTTTGAGGGCAGAGGTTGGGATTGTAACTGAAACGTTCTATAGTGCAGGCGGAACGTAATGTCATTAACATAACATTGTGCAGAGATAACGTCGTGTAAGCGTGACGTAAAGTCTTTCTCATTGTCCACAAAGACGTGTCAGTTATGTCGCAACGTCCAGCGAAACAAGTAGCCTTGTGCCCTTGTATTTTTGAACCGGATACCTCTCCATAGGGGCACGCAGCCACCGCACCTTTGCCGATATATGGAGAGGTATCCGGTTCAAAAATACAAGGCTACTTGTTTCGCCGGACGTTGCGACATAACTGACACGTCTTTGTGTCTGGATGCGTTGAGTCAGAATGTTGTACCACATGCCTTGGTGAGAGCAAGTTCATGGGATATAAATACGAGTCTTTCACGTATCTAGACGTGTACCAAGCTGCACTGACGAGGCGTAGAACGCCGAAACATGCATGTCTGCAGATTGTATTATTACGCTCCTTCACTTCGGTGTTGTTGAGCACTCTGCGGAGTTCTTAATGGGTGTGTATTAGCGATAATGCAAAGCTCGCTTCCCTTGTGGTCGTTTGAGCACTCTGGCCCCGTTACGCTCTGCGCATATCTGGATGCGTTGATTCAACGTGTTGTACCACATGCCTTGGTGAGAGCAAGTTCATGGGGTATAAATACGATTGTCTCACGTATCTAGACGTGTATCAAGCTGCACTGACGAGGCGTTGAACGCCGAAACATGCATGTCTGCAGATTGTACTATATATATATATATATATATATATATATATATATATATATATATATATATATATATATATATATATATATATATATATATATATATATATATATATATATATATATATATATATATATATATATGGAGTATCTTACATTTAAAAGGCTATACTTTATTCCTAGTAATTACAGATATCTCAATGCTGATGTCATCTGCGACAGATGCACGGCTAAAAGTGAAGCAAATAGTTTAGAGGGAATTCAGTACGAATCGGCTTGAGTTGTATATATACTGGAGCAATGAAAGGAACAAACAGGGTACGATTATTGAACGAATTATGCTGGGAAGATTTAAAAACCGGAAGATTTTTACATAAATTATCGTTGCTTTATTATAAGATAATAAATTGCCTCATTCCATCCTACCTCCGTGATCCTTTACCTCCATATGTCTATCAGAGATCTGATTGCACCTTTAGACCTAATGAAGATTTTATCTATATCCCTACTAATACTGGATGTTTAAAAAATATTTTTCCCATCAGTAATTGCAGCCTAGAATGAACTTGATAATAACTTGTGTAATGTAGAATCAATATCATTATTCATTAGTCGAATTTATATAATACCTTATTAAATTCTAATCGTTTAATTTGCTGTTTATGGTCACGTGATATTGAATAGAAAATTCCATTTCCCAAGAGTGCAATGGAACACGTTCCATTGCACTCTCCGCGAGTGCAATGGAATAAAACGTATAGTACAATTGCACTCTTTGTGTTTTCGATAAATCGCATCCCTCAAAATGCTTCTCATACGAATCTATTAGTCTGTTCTGGACTTTTGGTATTATACAAAACAAATAATGAATGTTTCTTCGTGCAATGGTAAGAATATTTTCATTCGGTGAAAGATGGAATGTTCCATTCAACTCGGCTGTCGCCTCTTTGAATGGAACATTCCATCTTTCACCCATGGGACCACCTGATTGATCAAATCCCCACCCTTTGCCCGCCCCCTCGGAGTTAACCTTGATAGGTGCATAAAAAGACTTTCTGCGCTGGAGAAGAGCTGCAGTGCCATCGCGGCATGACTTCAGTCGACGGCATGACATATTCACTCTATTACAGTAGTAATATTTGTAAAATGTAAGTGTCGGTCACTTGCTTTATATCGTTCAAGGTTTTAAATTTTGGCAATTCTTTGACTTTAATAGTCATTAATATGATTTATTTTGCCAGTATTTTCCGTTGTCTGTTAAGGACAACTATACTGGCTCCGTTGCACACGTATATATAAATATTTATATGTTTATATTCTTTCACTTTTGACTTTATACGTTCGCTATAAATAGACCTATACAAACGGCATTCCACAATCAGTAAGGTTGCTTTTTGCTTTGTGCGTTGCGAGAATAATCTATATGTTTCTAATGAATAATCTACATGTTTCGGCTGCTTATTTTTAGTATTTTACACAAGGCTGTCTGAAGAGAGCTATTTTGGTAGTATGACCAGGGCTCTCAGAACGGAATTCCAAATTTTCCTTAGACTCAGCGGTAAAAATTCCTTAAATCGACAAAAATTTCCTTAGACTTGGCCTAGTCTCTAAGGAACACTCCAGTGGCGCGCGATCATAGGCGCAATTGGCGCGAAAATATGTAAATATAACTTTTTTACATCGGAAAATGGCGGATTCTGAATTTTCTGATTTTGAATCCAAGGGAAGCGCTCCAAAAAAGATTAAAATTGAAAAAACAGTATAAACAAAAATGTCGAGCGGAATGGACAAATATCCTACTTTTAAACATTGGCTTGTTGCACCAAAAAACGCGAACGACGAACCATCATGCAAAGTTTGCTGCAAAAAAGTTTCGAGTTCGAAAACTGCGCTTCAAAAACACAGTGAGTCAAAGTCACCCAGAAACATACGCCCGTATTCTAAAAGCTCACTCACACTCACTGAGTGGAGGTTCAATCTGAGCTTTTCTTGAGTGTCAATGCTGTTATTGAATAGCTGGAGGGTGAGTGGTCACATAGTAAGGTACGACACTAACCCTCCAGCTATTCAAACACAGCAATGACACTCGAGAGAAGCTCAGATTGAACCTCCACGGGCGTTAATTAAAGAACTAAATACGAACAATAAAATTGAAGATGATCAGCGATTTCAGTAAAAACTACTGCCCAAAACTTTCATCAGGTCGATGGATATAACTTATAAGTATAACAAACAGTGTAATAACTAATTATTGTTTGGAGTGTTTTTCAACTCAAAATTCCTTAAAAATTCTATTTCCTTAAAAGTCTCCTTAATTAAAAAGGTCAAAATTTCCTCAGTTTAAGGAAATTTC
>CACRXK020013665.1:0-13805 GCA_902702795.2 Paramuricea clavata
TCCCACGAGTGCATAAAAGATTGACATAACTGCTACAATGAATGGTAATACTCAGCGTAAACTTGTTATGTCAGGCATAAAGTACTAAACCCACGAATGCATATTACGCATATTACAATTTACGAAGCATTTTTAAATTCCCATGAGCAAACAAACGTTCACTTTACAAAGATATTTTAATTTTTTAAAACAAATTAATCACCCTGTCAAAATCCTTTGTGTTACGGCATTGAAATTCAAACAATACGTTATTTCAATGATTTTGGTTTTTTTTGAGACACCCTGTATAGGTGATGTGACATGTCGGGTTTAACCAAAACACTAAGCAGATAATTGCATGCTCAGCGATTCGGATCACTTATAATTACTTTTTATCACACACTGTTTTCACTTTCTGATTTTTTTCTAAGTGACTCATACAAATTAGCATCGTCGCCGCTATCATGTTATACAGGGTGTATAAAAAAAACGCAACCTCGGAATTTCCCAAGAAATCGACATTGTTTTAAAGACAAAAGACTTTAGGCGCCTGGGAATTTAAAATAGCACAACTGTCAAAATTACTGCACACGCGAGTACATAAAGCAAAATTTATGCATTTATTTAATGCACAACGACAGTAATATGATCTATTAGCAATGCGATTTCAATTCCCAGGGGCCTAAAATCTTTTATGCTTAAGAATTGCAAAATGATTTCTTAGGAAATTCCGAGGTTGCGTTTTTTTTTATACACCCTGTAGAAATAATTCAGCTGTTTGAAGAGAAACACTCATTAGCTATAATCACAAATAATCATTATCTGTAGTAATTTTGCAAGACTGTGATCTGACTATTGATTGTGACTTGGAAAGTGGGTGTTGCGAATAATTACTTATTCAATTATAATTTCATCAGATTTTTCAAAATCCTATTAATTATACTTCAGAATGTATAATGTCTGTTTTCTCCGAAATACATGTGATGTATTTTGTCGTGTCAGTATAGGTATTCCCAACCCCATTTTTTAACACAAGCAATTTACAATTAATCCAAGTAAACATTTTTTCCTTTATCGAAGGCAAAACGATGATTTTTATAACAAAGAATTGTTAAACTCGCATAAAATGTGGTGAAATGGCTATAAGAATTAAGGGTTATGCAACATTCTAAACTATATATATCATAGTCGCTAAAGTCAAATTTATTACTGTATGTCGAATACAATTTCAAACACTTGTTGTTTATATGTAAACTGAGCGAAGGAAACAAACACAAAGTCTTTCACAGTCATGCTAATTACATGTTAATAATCCGCCTCCATTAAAGTCATTAAATATAAACTTAGCTCTTGCCTAAAAATAACCTGTAATAACCCTATGACAAAGTATATTCATTATAACCTGTAATAACCCTATGACAAAGTATATTCATTATAACCATGATTTATTTCTGTTAATCAGACGACATTCCTTGCTTCTAAAGAAGGATTCGAACCAAAATCTTTTAAATTGACTAGCCTTCTATATAATTTTATACATACAGTGTTGTCATTGGACATATATAGCCTACGGCCACGGCGCGCTTCACCATACTCGACTGTATAGCCTCTACTTAGCCACTAGCGGTCACGACAGCAAAGACAAAATGATTTATTCCATTGCGACATCTAAAATTAAACGGCCGTGAAACCTAAGATAATATTGAATTCGTGAGATTGATGAAAAGTCAACAGGCTATCGATCTATGATTGAATACGGGGGTACCGAAACTGGCAAACAGATGCGAAGGTTATTTGGGATTAATAACATGCATGTATTTTTCATATCTATATCTATAGATTAAACATAGAGTCACTTCAGCAATTTGATTGTGGCTAACTAAATATTCCAGTTGTACCTGTGTGTGTTTTTTTACCGTTATTTTTATTTTAACTTCATTCATTGACTACCCTTACGAAAATCAACACTATTTTAACCCTATTTTATCCCTATTTTACTCTCTATTTTATTCCTATAGAAAAGCTATTTTATTTTTAACCCTATCATATTGCTATCACATATACAATTCCTATATTAAACCTATTAGAACTCTGTTTTAATTGTATTTTATAGCTATTATAAATAGGTTTTTTTGAAACAAAAAATAGCCTATTTTAAATAGATTTTATTTTTCTGAATCGGTGAAGCGCAGATTAAAATAGGTTTAAAATAGGATAAAATATATTTAAAATAGAGTGCAAAATAGAAATAAAATAATAAAGTAAAGTGAAACATTGGTAATAAAATAGATTTTAAATATACATAAAATATGTTAAAAATAGTCGAAAATACATATAAAATAGTGGATCAACTGCAGTATATTAACTAAAAATAGTAATAAAATTACTGCAAAAATAGTAATAAAATAGTTTTAAAATATGAATAAAATACTGATAAAATAGTAATAAAATAGTAGAATTTAAAATAGTGATAAAATAGCGAACAAAAAAATAGTTCAAAATTCTTATAAAATAGTATAAAAATAGTAATAAAATTGTAATAAAATAGTCAGAAAGTAGTAATAAAATTGTTATAAAATAGCAATAAGAGAATAGTAAAATAGTCATAAAATAGCAATAAAATAGTCAGAATGTAGCAATAAAATAGTTATAAAATAACAATAAAATAGCTATATAAAAATAGTAGCACTGCAACATAGTTACTTTATAAAGTAATAAAATGGTAGTATGATAATTAAAACCAGTTAAAAAATAGTAATGAAATAATATCAAATTAGCTGAAAACTAGCAATGCAGCACCATGGTTGACAGGTATGTTAATTAACTGTATCTTTTAAAATTGTATAAAATAATACACATAAAACAGTTTGTATTCTTATTAGCTGTCGTCAATGCTAGGTTGTGGCAGTTTAAGGCCGGCAGGGGTGAATGTGGCATTTTAAGCAGTGTCAAATCAATGGCATTGTTTACCACAGTCAGAGTTACCAACGTTCGAGTAACTGTAAGGAATCTATTACACGATTGGGTTTCAAATCAATTGCAGGATGAGCAGTCTAGTAGACTACAAGCAGTTAGACCCATGTCACCAAGCATCTTGCAGATCAAGCAGTTATTGCCAATACATACCAGCTTAATTGTCAGTATTAAAAGGTGAAAAATGGGCAAGTAGACCACAGTCGATAAGCAAAATTGTCTAGCGTGAGACCTCAGAGTTAAATATTGTGTGCAGAACTTAAAGTAGGGAGTGTTAAGGAAAATTACATATAAATATGTCAACATGAAACATCATGGGCATGAAACATCATGAGTCTAGCTGGACACTTTCCTTGGCAAATAAAATTGTCCAACATTAGGCAAGATACAGAAACATTTAAATATTAACAAACTGCTGAAAATTGGGCACTTCGCAGTGAAATGGGTAATTTTATTAAAAAAAGACAAACATCAGTTCACCCTTGTCGTGACTTGCCGGGGTCCGGGTGTCTCTAAAGATATATAAAATGTAGCCCAAAGGTTGTTACATATATTATTAAGCAGATCATGCAGGTGGTATAGATAAATGTATTCATATATTGTAAACTTTGAACAAGCAAACAAAGGACTTTGACTGTTTCCAGTTAGAGCTAGCACTTCCATAATCAAGTTGCCACACAACAAATTGATCAAATTGACATTTTTAGCTATTAACCGGCCCACCCGGCATTAAAAAATTCAAGCATGGCATACAAAGGAAATTGAAATTAAACCTCTATACCGATTCCATTGATATCCTAGTGCATTGAACTATTACCCTCTGATGTTAGACATGGTAAAATCAAACAGAACTGAAAGAATCCAGCTTTGATGCAACCAACACCTGGTGTTAGACTGAGGGTGAAATTAAAGTAGGGTATATAAGTGCTATAATGGTAAAGTGCATGAGACATTCCTTTTCTGGCCGATAATTTCAGCAAATATACTAGATAGATATACAGTAGTCAGTAAGTCGAATATAATATAATGACATGTCTTGCAAATATAATGACATATCTTGTGAAACACTGACCAGTGAAGGTGAATCATATTTGATTCAAAACATACAGTTTTTATAAATTGTGTGTTAATTACTGTATTTATATTATATATTATATATATATAATGCACTCCTTATTCACAATAACTTTTATTCTAGGACTATTGTAACTGAGACATGCACATTTAGCTGGGATATGCCTAGGTATTTATAAGCATATATAAAGAATTGAGGATTGAAACTTGAGTAGATGCCAAGCTATAATATATTATTTAATTTTGATACAAGAAACACTGCCACTGCAGCACTGCTCACTGGAATCTATCATATACACAACTATTAATTATTTGGCATTAGTTACAATAAACATAATTTAATAGAAAGCATACCTGTAGATTTTATTTTTGTGGAGGTAGCCAATCTTTAAATGGAGCTAGGCTATGCCACATTCTCGTACCCAGAGCCCGCCTTACACACGATCAACAGAGCATGCATATATAACCGACATTTTGTAATGAAAGTTGTATTAAAATTTAAAAAAAAATCATTTTCGTTGTTTCACTGATAATTTATTGATTAAACAGATAATTCATTGATTTAACATCGATTTAAAGAATAACACTATATGCATGTCTTTATGAACTGATAACTTGTTTAGTGTCCGTTATAGAAACAAAAACTGGACTTAGCTGGGGGGGGGGATGGTATTAAGACCGTTTAGACCTTCATTGCTATTGGATGACAATCCCTCCATCTTGTCTTCACTTTTCTCATAGGCAGAATTAAGTTCTTGCTACAGGGCCACAGCTGCTTTTCTTTGTGACACATGTATAGAAAAATTAAATTCTTCGCGTTGGTCTGCCTGTACCAACATGTCGCAACGAACGATGACGGTTTACAGCACATAATTCTTAACCCCCATCAAACGAACTGCACAACTGTACACCTGAATCAACCGTTGCTTTGTCTTTCTTTCTCAGGTGGTTCAACAAGCTCTGGATAAAGCTAGTATTGGAAGAACTACTCTTGTTATCGCTCACAGATTATCTACCATCCAACACGCTGATGCCATTTGTGTGATCCGTAAAGGAAGAGTGGTTGAACGTGGTACACATCAACAGCTTTTAGCAATGAAGGGAATTTACTATGCTCTGCATAAAGCTCAATCTATGAAAAACCACTAAAGATAAGTAACAATGATTTTGACGATAATTTCCTTTCATTTTTGCAAAATCACCCTGATGTTAACTGGATAACAAGTTTATGCTTTTATTGAAAACATTTTTTTCATCGTGATATGAAATATTCCGAAGTGAAACAGTTTTTATTCGTGATATGAAATATCTCGAGCTGGATTATAGTGACTAGAATTATTCTCAATTGAACTTTACCCTAGGTAAATATTTAACTGGACTGTGACGTATAATATATAGGTTTGGTCTCAAAGACCTTTGTGATTATATTTGTATTGTCAGCTGGGATGATTATATAGCCCAGCGTCATTAAATGAATTGTATTAAGTTGATAAGCATTTATTAATATTAAAAAATTCTCAATCGTAAACAGCAGTGCAAAATTCTGTACCAACCGTTGCAAAAACCTGCCTCAAAAATGTAATGATTTGTTTGCAATCACGTGTCTTGTCATCCGAATGGCAAATGAGGGGCAATCAATCAAACAACGTGTGGACGGTTTTTCTCCTATCAGACAGTAGCAGCTGAACGATAATTCAACTTTTGAGTCTTAATTAATTAAACTGTCTCTAAACTCAATCAATGCATTGAAATAGCCGTTTGTTGTTATACCTGCCCGTCAACTGAAATCCCGAAATTACGTCATTGCAAACAAAGAATTGATGATAAACAATGGGTAAATCAACAAATCAGTTCAAACAGGGACGCCGGAACGATAATAGAGCAAAGGGGGGTGGACGCACACCAAGGGCATCTTTACTGAAAAATTTTTTTCACTGCAAAATTTTTTGGCGACCCCATACAAAAATTTTCCGTGAAGCCAAAAATTTTTCCCGATATCTTAAATTTTCGCCATTTCTTCAAAATATTTTTCTAAATTCCAAAAATTTCCCAAAATTTTTATAAATATAAACTATAAATTACCTGAATCTCCTGATTTTCCTACAAAAAGCATCGTTGGAAATGTGATTTGTCACGTATTATTTTAAAACTAAAAGGGCACTTCTGCCCCCCCTGCCTCCCTAGCAAAAGGCAAGGGGGGCAGCCGCCCCCCCCTGCCACCCCAGTTCCGGCGTCCCTGATTCAAATTAGTCCTAGAGTGACGGTCACGGATTCCTTCATACTATTGGTACATCAAGTAAGATTTGAGTTCGTGTCGAAACTATGGCTTCTATACCTTTTGTTAAAATGGAAAAAAGTGAAACTTTCAAAACGTTAACGTTCTAAAACGTGTTATAACAAAGCAGGGAAATTTTGTCCGTGGTCGGTTCGCTGTAAGACGTAAGTCAAAACTGCAAATAGTATTACAGGTAAACTACGTGAAGCGTTCGTCTTTTGACTTCATAACTCATTTGGAATTTTCCTCATTAGCTTTGCAAATTTGAAAAACTTTTTGCAAACCCTTGAGGGAATTTGCAATATTCCTATCGGCTGGTGCAATATTCCAATGCAACGAACTTCATTTTAAATTTTCCTAACTTCCTGTTTTAATTTCCTAACTTCCTGTTCTGTTCTGGGCGTTGTTATTGGTCGATTATTTTTGTTAGCCATTTGCAACGCTTCTAACAGGAACTGAGGAAAATTTAATTGGCTTTTAGCAACATTGCAAATTCCTTCAAAGGATTTGCAAGGGAGTTTTTTAAATTGCAAAAGTAATGAGGAAAATTGCAATCAATTTAGAAACTCAAAAGAGGAACGCTTCACGTAGTTTACCTGTAATAAACAATCATTGGATGTGGTATTGAGTTTTGGGGGTAAAAAGAGTTATCAAAGTTGAGGTGAGCGTTATATCAGTCGAGCCGAATGAAGTATTGAAGGAATTAAAGTATAGCAGCTTACCTCTTTGTTGCCTAGTTGAGTAGAAAAGCATCTATATTGCATAACAAATAAACAAGGCTTTTCATCGTGGCGTTTTAGCAATATGTCAGCCATGCTTGGACTAAAGTAACAAACACAACTTATACTGATCTCAAATCTAGTTCGCAACAATGGAGTTTTTTTAGGAATTTAATTCAACATCGAGCAAAAAAACAAACAAAAAAGTTAAAGTCTGCCGTCTTTGAAAAATATTTTCCTTCGTTCTCAGAAGCGCCCTTTGGTCTCGGGCCGTTTCTGAAACATCGGGAAAATATTTTTCAGTACGAACCTCCCAGTTGAACATATATGTATTAAATCGGTCGGTTTTGAAACCAAATATCTAAAATGAGATGAGATCTTTACCTCTGTCATAGTCTCTGCAAATTAAGTCAGGTGGTTGTTCATGATTAGCTGCATCAGAGAGGTTAAGATACCCCGGTTCCGGTTTACGGGTACGAGTATCGCCATTTTGTTTACCAATTTTTGCTGATGTCAGCATTTTTACCCGTAATCTCTATCCGTTTCCCCCGCGATAAACCATGGTCTACACATTAATAAAAGACAAACGGGTGCGGTTGTTGTCTGTTTACTGTTTGTTTGCCGTTTAAATAGCAAAAAACTTCAACATCTTACCCCAAACAAAATGTTTACATTTCCCTCCACCGATAACCAGAAGTTATAAGAACCTTTTCTACTATGCCACTAACACCACAGCCGCTGATACTCAGGGTTTTGACTTCCGCTACCCCCCGAAACCCGCTGCAGAGGAAACCTTGACACAGGCTGATCACGTGACACCCAGATTTTAGGTGCTAAATTATGCGACTCAGGGAGGGTAGGTCATTATAGCACGGCAAAACCATAAAACGAAAAGTATTCTCTGAAAGACTCTGAACTATGATTTGCTTTATTTGTTTAGATTTGATAATATACACGTAAAATTCCGACTACAATGTTATTACATAAAGCCGGCTTTTTGAAAATATTGGCAAGATCGATATGAGTCTATAGTTTTGGAAAATCCTACGATCACCGGATTTAAATAGGGGAATAACACGAGCGGTTTTCATATTATCAGGAAAATAACCCAAAGAAATAGATAAATTAATTATATGTGCAAGCGGTCTTGAGATTAAGTCAACAGAATCCTTCAAGGCAGATATCGGAATATTATCATAACCAGCAGCAGTCCCGGATCGTAGTGAATAATTATATCCGATACTTCCAGCTGGGTAGTTAAACTAAGTGATATTGAACTGGAATAGGTACCAGATAAATGAGTTCGATGCGAAATATTAGCATCGGGAATTTTCTTGGCTAAGTTAGAACCAATATTATTGAAATAATCACGAAAATGATTAGCAATTTTGACTGGATGTGATATGCCTGTATCATATTTAAATAAAAAATTGGTGGAAGTTTTCTAGAACCTTTATTCTTCCTAATAACTTCATTTATTAATTTCCAAGATGTTTTAATGTTACTTTTGAAATAATCAAATTGTTTATCATAAATCGAAATAGTGCTAGGCTGCTTTCGTTTAATCCATAAGCTTTCAATTTGCTTGCCAAATTGAAAGCTTATGGATTAAACGAAAGCAGCCTAGCACTATTTCGATCATATTTTAAGGACAGAAAGAACAGAGTGAGATTAAAGGAAGCGACTAGTGCCTGGGAAGTTAGTTACGAGTGGATGTCCGCAAGGCTCAAACTTTGGACCGTGTTGTGGAACATTTTCCAAAATGACTTAAGCTATAACATTGAATCAGAGCTACACATGTATGCAGATGATAATCAATTCTATGAAAGTATGGATTAATTTAGAAAATGTTAGATTAAAACTGAAAGAAAGTGCAGTTTTGGCTTCGGACTGGTGCAGAGAAAACCTTTTAGAGCGTAACTTTGGTAAATACCGAATAATGACACTTCGGGGGGGGGAAGGAGAAAGCATTGAGGTTGAAATAAATGGGATCAAGATTGAATCAAGTGACTGTATTATATTGTTTGGAGTAGATATTGACAATAGACTAAAGTTTAATGAATAATGAACATGTTAGTAACGTATGTACGAAAGCCAGCCAGCGAGTAGAAGTCCTCATGAGAATGAAGAACATGATACCATGCAACAAGAGCGAAGTTGCAGTTATATAAAGCTGCTATTTTACCATATCTCACTTATTGTCACACTGTCTGGCATTTTTGCCGTGCTAGTGACAAAAGGAAATTAGAACGGGTTCAAGAAAGAGCATTAAGGGCAGTGTTTAATGATAAAGTGGCTGGTTATGGAGAGCTACTGAGTAAAGCTAATCTACCAAGCCTGCAAAATAGGAGATTGCAGGATATAGCAATCCTAGTGTACAAGGCAAAACACAATCTTTGCCCACAACATATATCAGACCTCTTCACTAGTAAAAATACTCGTTTTAAGTTGAGAAATGCAGACATATTTTTTTCAAGATTCAACACTGTAACGTATGGGAAGCACTCGCTAAGATACCTCGTCCTCGATGCTAAACTATATGGAGTAAGTTAGATGCAGGGGTAAAATGCTGTGCAATATTAGAAATTTTTAAGTAAAAAATTAGAAAAATTAATATAGATTTACTTATGACTGAAAACTGTCGCAATTGTCCACTATGCAGCAATTAGTAATTGGAAAGTATTGCATGTTCTAATATTTATATGTAGGTAATTAAATCTTAGACTATGTATTTAACATATATAATAGTAATATATCTGTAAATAGCTAAATAGTGTCCCCAATTAGTAAACTTATGTCGGCTATATGTATTCTTGACACTGCCACTGAAATAAAGTTTATGTAATTTAAAAATGAAAATGAAAGCCCAGCAAATGACTTTCAGACAAGACATAATAAAATATAAAATTTATTGGCTAACGTTTCGTTGTATTGTTCACAACATCCTCAGAGCAATTAAATTTATTTACAAGCGTGTATTATACTAATGCCTCAATTCGGTTAGTTAATATTTAAGAGAGCTATATATGAGACAGTAAAGCACACACAATGTTGTGGGAGAAGGGTTGTTGGGGAGAAATGCTCCGAATATATACTTTCAACTGGTCAAAGTGTCACCCCACAGACTCACAGTTACTCTAATTAATGCCCTCGGGGGTCTGGGTCCCCATATTGGGCTCTGCCTCCTCCGCAGGCCCTCGTTGTGTCATGGGAAGGTCACGATTTCGAGAGGGCCTGCGGAATCTTGTAAAATGAACAAATGTTGTTTTGAACCTGCTTCGTTAAAGAAGGCAGTTTTATTCGTGCAACGTTGGTGTGGACAACAAACCTTATCGTTAAAAAATGCTTCCTTCCACGTCCTAAGAGTCGCCAGTTTAATTTACAAGTTTAACGCCGCTTTTTTATATCCTGTTTATATTCAAGATATGTAGAAATTTACTTGCTGACGTGACGCCGGCGCCATTTTTTTTACAAGATTCCGCAGGGCCTCGCCAGATCGTGACCTTCCCATGACGCAACGAGGGCCTGCGGAGGAGGCAGTATTGGGCTGTCCTCAGGGGGTCTGGGTCCCCATGTTGGACTCTAGTGTAATTAATGCCCTCAGGGGGTTTTGGTCCCCATGTTGGGCAATCCTCAGGGGGTTTGGGTCCCCATGTTGGACTCTAGTGTAATTACTGCCCTCAGGGGGTTTGGGTCCCCATGTTGGGCGGTCCTCAGGGGGTTTGGGTCCCCATGTTGGGCGGTCCTCAGGGGGTTTGGGTCCCCATGTTGGACTCTAATGCAATTAATGCCCTCAGGGGGTCTGGGTCCCCATGTTGGGCATGATATACTTCAATCTAACATTTTTAATGTATGGTACATCGATTTGTGAGTCTATGGGATGAGGGTGACCTATGGGAGCACTCCATCCCCACAAATGAGCAGCATGCACATTCCCCATAGACGAACTCCCTCCCCCTGAAATTTTTTGAGATAAATTTTAAATATTGGCGAGTGTGGCTGAGATATTCAACAGTGTTGACGAAGGAAGTTGTACATATCGTTCATAACAGTCTGAGGACCACCGACCCAAAGTTTTTATGAGCCAGGAAGGTAACTTCGCTGTGGCTGCCGTAGTTGCAGCACCGATTCTGTAGCTATGACCGGCAAAGTTTGAAGCGTTGAATCCGGCATGACTGAGCAATGTTCTTGTTTCAAGTGTTAGGGCCTGTTTTGTAAGTGGTTTACCCGCAGAATTTACAAACAGAGGCCCTGATTTTGGCTGCTTTCTGGCTAAATAGTGTTTCATGGCCAACACTGGGCAGAGAGGTGTGTGTGTTCCTCCAATACTTATGGTATGTCCCACCCAAAAGGGGTCAGTTTTGGATTCTTTTATCCGTATGGACATAGCAGTGGTTGGTTGTAGGTCGTTGGAAAAAACAACGTCTTCAGGCATGAGGTGCGAATCTGAATTGAATTTTGAGTTACAAGTTAACTCTCCAAGCCGCAGAAAGCCAAAAAATGCCAATGTTATGGCAGCCCAAACCATAATTGAGTCGAAATGTGTTGTGACAGGTATTGCCAGCATCATGTGAAAAAGTTTTAAATGACGGATTGTTATTGGAAGGCGCACTCTTTTCTCATCGCCTTGGGAACGTTTTATATCCCGAAGAACCAGCTGGAGACGTGACATCTTTTGAGAATCCAATGGAAAACCATTTCGTATGTGAAAATGACGATCCGCTGCAAGATAGTTTTTTTATAGATGTGTGTTTGATGGTTTTGGCTAAATAGGCTAAAAATTGCACGAGTGTTTCTTCACTTGCTGGTAGGTGCTTTCCTTCATGGGGTCGATATAATTTTACAAAAGCAATAAACCGTTTCTCACCAGCACTGTATGTCTGTTTGGTTGAGGCGGCCACAGACAAATCAATGTAATATTATATGTCATTCTTTAGATTTTCAACAAAAGGACTGGAATTTTTTGAGGGTTGACATCTGCTTGAGGCATTAGGAGTCGAAACCTTTGAAACTGGAAACGAGAAAGGGAATCAGCAATCTCATTATACTTTCCCGGTATGTGCTTGGCCCGAAGGTATATATTGTACTTTAAGGTCAACAGTGTGAGATGACGGAGAAGATCCATTACCCGGGAAATTCGTGATCGTTTGGAATTAATAATGTTGACAACTGATTCATTATCACAGTTCAGGATTATCCGTTTGTTTTGAAGGGCTTCCCCCCATATGTGACATGCAACTACTATGGCAAACAATTCTTGCCAAGCAATACTAATCTCGGGCTGTCCTAATTGTTGATGGGGTTCTCATTTTCCTTGAAATCATTTCCCCCCGAAAATCCCCCCGTAGCCCAACACCCCCGATGCATCAGTGTGGAGCTGAAGGCATTCAGAGTTTTCCCATGCAGAAGACAAGAAAAAACTGGCACCATTCCAGTTAACGATAAACGTACTGTTTCCACATCTCAAGATCCTTAAAAAAGCCTGCACTAAGCTTTATGTGGTGGTGGGGCTGTCTTATGTTTCTTGTCAATTCAATCATT
Source organism: Paramuricea clavata (assembly GCA_902702795.2). NCBI lineage: Eukaryota > Metazoa > Cnidaria > Anthozoa > Malacalcyonacea > Plexauridae > Paramuricea > Paramuricea clavata. Next base: position 12,562 of record CACRXK020013665.1, read on the forward strand.
CTTTGTAAATAAGGGCGACCCGGTGGGATAACCTTGCATGCAAAATTTAAGGTACCTATAAGTGACTGAAGTTCTTTCAAAGTACATGACCGCCTTTTTTGGAATGTGTTGAAAACTGCTCGGAGGCGTTCAATTTTGTCATCCGGCAGCCGTGCTTCCATTCGAACGCTGTCCAGGATAATGCCCATAAACTCTAACACAGTTGCAGGACCTTGTGTCTTGCCCGGGGCTAATGGGATGTTAAGGTTCTTAAATGTAAGCATCATGGCAGTTAGACTTTGTTGGCAAGTGCTATAGTGTGGGGGCAGTTGGGATGGTGGCTCCATGATAAGAAAATCATCCAAAATATGACATGCAAATGAAATCATGCACTTATTTTGTAAGATCCATTCAATAGCATCAGAAAGTTGGTTGAACAGATATGGAGCACTTCGTAGGCCGAAAGGTAAAACTTTGTCATAATAGTATTTCCCCTCCCAATACATACCGAGAAGCTCATAGTCGTCCGGGTGCACAGGAATGAGACGAAAGGCGGATTCAATGTCAGTTTTAGCCAGAAAACAGCCGCGGCCGAAACGCTTAATGCCTTCAATCGCATTGTCAATTGTCACATAATGGAGACTAAAATCTTCCTTTGGAATTGATGCATTAATACTTGTTGCACCTGATTTTGGAAAAGAAAGATGGAAAATTGTTCGAAATTTTGTCGAATTCTTTTTTGGTACCAGGCCAATAGGAGAGACTTGGAAATTAGAAAAAGGTGGGGTCTTGAACGGACCAGCCACACGGCCAAGGAAGATCTCATGTTCCAAATTTGATGTTACAATATTTGGATGGGTAAGGGCAGTGGGCAAATTTTTTGAAAATCTAGGTGCTTTTGCCCTTCAAAACCTATTCGGGCTCCATCCTTTAAATTTGAACATAATTGTGAAACAAGCGTTGGGTCGGGATGTCCCGCTAGAGAATCTTCTAAATTAGCTACAAAAATAGGTGTTAGTGATCTAACTACATTACTATCGTTTGTCTTGGTTGGAATGGCGCTGGCTGCTGGATGAATGGACCTTTCCTTGTTTTCTATATGGTTGGAGACTTTCGTTCTCTGTACAGTAAAGACCGGCATGTTCCCCGTCACAGCGATTGCAGATATGTCGGTACCTGCACTGCGCTCGTTTGCAAGCGCTGCTCCTATTGAAATCTCGGCAAATGCCCCCTTGTTCGGTCCCCGGGGTGGCGTAGTGTTGGGG
>CACRXK020013666.1:0-13803 GCA_902702795.2 Paramuricea clavata
AATAATAATAATAATAATAATTTATTAATTTATAAAGCGCTAAAACTATAAATATTCTAAAGCGCTATCATTACAAATTCAAATAAAATGTTATAAAGTATGAGATGATACCTATATATACATGTTTAAAAATTACTATTATATTTAAAGATAAAATGCCTTTTTTAAAAAGAAAGGTCTTAAGTCTGTTTTTAAAAGTTTCCACTGTTGACGCCTCACGAATGTCAGCGGGAAGTTCAAATTTACTATTATATTTAAAGATAAAATGCCTTTCTAAAAAGAAAGGTCTTAAGTCTGCTTTTAAAAGTTTCCACTGTTGACGCTTCACGAATGTCAGCGGGAAGTTCATTCCACAAAAATGGACCAGCCTTGGCAAAAGCTCTGTCGCCAAACGTTTTCCTCATTGTCTTAGGAACTATTAGCAAATTTTGCTCATTCAAGCGCAGGCTGTAGCAACCAATATGCTTAGGTGTCAGAAGGTCTGAGATATAAGGCGGTGCATTAGCATGAAGAGCCTTGTACACCAGCAACAAAATCTTGAAAATCACCCGATACCGTACAGGAAGCCAATGAAGGCCAATCAAAACGGGAGTAATATGATCGAATTTGGGGATTAAACAGACCACACGTGCTGCAGCATTAAGAACTCTTTGTAACCTATCATATTGAGACTGTGGCAGACCATAAAACAATGAGTTACAGTAGTCCAGGTGTGAAGTAACAAAAGCATGAACCAAAATCTTTGTTGTATCTTCTGAAAGGAATTTCCTTATCTGCCGGATATTATAGAGGCTGCGAAACGCCTTACTACACACTTTTCCGATGTGAATATCCATCGACATATGTGAGTCAAACCACATTCCGAGGCTTTGAACCACCTCCACAGGCCCGATCGTAGATTCACCAACTGTAATTTCATTGATGTTAATCTTTGACATTTGCTGCTTTGAACCGATGATAATAAATTCAGTCTTGGAATCATTTATCAAGAGACGGTTAGAAAGCATCCAGGCACGAATGTCAGCAACACAGTTTTCAATACTCTGTAGTGCAGCATCTTGTGATAAAGATGTATCCGGCCGAAACGAATGATAAATCTGGGTGTCATCTGCATACGTATGTGCATTGGGAAGATGTTTGTCAATAACCTTAAATAACCCAGCCACATATAGAGTATGAAGAGGACAGGGCCAAGGCAGCTACCCTGCGGAACTCCCGATTGAAGATTGAAAACTTCCGATTCATGGTCTTTAATTAAAATTGTTTGTTTGCTCTCGGATAAATAAGATGTTAGCCATTTGAGGGCATTTCCAGTTACGCCAAAGTCTTTTTCAAGTGTCTCCAGTAAGATAGCATGGTCGATAGTATCAAATGCGGCACTTAGGTCGATAAGCACAAGAAGCGTAACCTCCTGCTGATCCATACTGAGGAGAATGTCGTTCTGGACTTTTAGTAAAGCTGTTTCTGTTGAGTGATTTTTCCGATACGCTGATTGATACTCGGGAAAAGGGGCACTTTCAGCACAATGTATAGATAACTGAGAGATCGTTGCCTTCTCAGCAGACTTGGCAACAAATGGCAGGTTGCTTATAGGTCTGAAGTTTTCAAACATAAAATCAAGTCCAAATTTCTTCAAAAGAGGTAAAACTAGCGCTATTTTCCAATGATCGGGTACAATTCCTTCAGAAAAAGAGAGATTAATGATTTCAGCGATGATTGGGGCCAATTCATGACAACAGAGTTTAACCAATGATGTAGGAATAGGGTCCAACTTACTGGAAGCATTCGAAGATTCAAGGATAATCCTCCGAACTTCATCCTCAGAAACCGAAGAAAATTCATCCAATTTCACTTCAGGCAGATGAAATGGAACATTAGGTGGGTTAATGGAAATCTCGTCAATCATTGATTTCACGAGTTCAATTTTCTTACAAAAGGACTCAGATTTGTCAATAAGGTTGGAATAAAAAATTTTTCTGTTGTCATTCAATATAGCACTATAGTCATCGCGTACCTTACGATAAGCATTCTTATCACATTCAAGTTTCGATTTAAGCATGATTCTTTCCAGTTTCCTACGTTTAGCTTTCAGCTTCTTTAAACTATCATTAAACCAAGGAACCATTGGTCGAACAGTCATAACTTTCGATTTCAAAGGAGCATGCTTATCAAGAATAGAACATAGGGTAATATCATAGCATTTTGACATATCATTAACACTTGACCAAGTTTTCTGAAATAGATCTGAGGCGCATATATCAGCTTTAAAGGCATTGAGGTCAATATGTTTAACTTTGCGATAGCAAACTTCTTTAACTAGGATGTTTGGGCGAGGAATATCCAACAAACATTCAACAAAAAAAATGATCAGACAAAGCAAACGTCGCCAAAGGAGAGGTGATTGTGACATCATTAATTGATCTAGTGATAATCAAATCAAGGGTATGACCTGATGAATGAGTTGGGACATGAACATGTTGGATAAGTCCAAAAGTATTCATTAAGTCCGCAAACTTTTTCGCGTCTTCTTCGGTTGGACAATCAACGTGAAAATTAAAATCACCTGTAATCAAGAGTACTTCGGGAATCATAACAATGTTCTCCAAGTATGATGAAAACTCTTCGAAAAACACATTTGATGAAACCGGGTGATCTTCCGAGTAGGGAGGTCGATAGATTGTCACCACTTTAATGGTTTGCTTGTGCACACAAACATTCCACTCCGAGAATTCAAACGAATTAAATTCTCCACAGTCACTGGATTTTACATTTAACGATTCTTTGCACAGAATACCCGTGCCGCCACCACTTCTACCAGACTGTCTTGGGAAAGATCTAAACACAAATCCTGCAGTAGATAGTCCAGCAATGCTGACAGAGGCACATTCCTTTAACCACGTTTCAGTGATAGTACATATATCAATACAGCTATCAACCATATGATCAATGATAACGGCGATCTTGTTCCTTACAGAGCGCGAATTAACACAAGCAAATCTGAGACAAGTTAGTTTCTTTGGCATTACGTCAGCATCATTTTGGTTTCTTAACGATTCAGTCAAGGGAATATTAATTAAATTATTATAATTCACACCGGTAAAGTTTACCGTGGTAGAAGTTTCCAATGTTTCGGGACTCAGTAATAAAAGTTGAACCATCCTATTTTGTCTCTCATCGAGAGACCCGTACCAAAACCCTCATTGTTAGTTTTTCTGTGATTGTTATGACTTTTGTTTTTGTCGGATGATCTTGATTGTTTACTCCCCTGTGTAGATACACAACTTTCCACGCTATAAACCGTATTTGAACGGTTGAGCTCTGTTTGTCTCAAGTTAGCTTTTTTACGGGTTTGTTTTGATTTCCTAATTGAGGTAATACGAACTGGAATACTTTGTTGTTGATTAGACTCATGTGGATAACAAGGTTCCTTAGGTAAAGAGCCACTCGGTTGATTTCATTACACGTATTGTGACCAACATTAGTGTGGTACGGGTCATTAACGCTAGAAACAATGCTAATTTCTTCAGAGTCATCAAGAATAAGGTTACTTATACTCATAACATGCATTTCATTATTCACATGGGTGGTTTTAGGAGAGGAAATATTCATTAGCATGAATATTAATTGCGTTCTCAGCTTTTGCGTTCTCAGCTTTTGGTTACTTATACTCATAACATGCATTTCATTATTCACATGGGTGGTTTTAGGAGAGGAAATATCATTAGCATGAATATTAATTGCGTTCTCAGCTTTTGCGTTCTCAGCTTTTGCCTTCTTCTCGAGATTTTTCAACTTAAAATTTAAGTTTTTCACCTCCTCAACAAGAAATTTATTTTGGCGTTCCAAACTAGCGATAGTATCACTGTCTCGCTCATCGTTTGAGCTCTCTATATTCCCCACTCGATCTGCTAACATGTCACATTTACTCTGCAACTTAAGCAACTCTTGTTGTACATTATTGATAATTTCAGTGTTAGTGTTGGTTTTATGTTCCATCCTCGACTCAAGAACCACGTTATCTAGTTTTATTCCTTCGATATCAACAGTCAAATTGTTACATTTGCACGAACAGGAACTAACAAGATTAATTTTATCTGAATTCGGGAGATCTATGTTTATATTACCCGGCCGATCTGAGGGGCGAAACGAAGCGATATTCGTTAAAATTACAATAAATAGTTCAATTATCCTTTCAGCTTGATTACCTTCAACCAGAAGGAACTTTTTATTTTTCCACCAGGTGATAGATGTATCTGGATTACTGCAAACTTTCTTCTCTCCTCCGGGCGAAGTCCATTTCCCGTCAAATTTTATATAATCACTAACAACACGTTTTAAAGATTCGAAATCACCAGCCCAAGATAACTTCAGATTCTTCATAGCCAAGGCAGTTATTTCATCATTAATCGTTCGTGTAGAACTAAGATCTTTAGCCAAATCACTATTTGTGTCAGTGAGATGATTATTATCCGGTAAAAGCGTATTTATAACAGAGCTATACATTGCATGACCATCCGCTTTAATAACCATCCGCCGATTACACCGATTTTGGTGTTGTGTATATACTGTATGTACTGCCACATGTTGGTTATGGGTAAATATCAAGATTTTGTTGGCATCACACTTTATTGAAGGATCATGTAGATGAAAATTTAGTATTACCATTAATAGCTACGCGGTCAGGTCGGTTCGACTATGCGATATTTCGGAACTAAATCTAGTTCCTTCGATATCAGTGTAATCTAATAATCATGATATTTCAGTGTAATCTAATAATCATGATATTTGCCAACACAGCAAATATCATGATTATTAGATTACACTGATATCGAAGGAACTAGACTCAGTTCCGAAATATCGCATACTCGAACCGACCTGACCGCGCAGCTTAGTTGGCAGAGCATTGGGCTAGTATTCCAAAGGTCGCAGGTTCGATTTCCACCGTGGCCAGGCATTTTTTTCAAGCCTGCCAGGTGTGGATATACACTCATAGTAACATCACATACATCTTATTCACCTGAGTACACTACACCAACACAGCAAATATCACATTGTATAATTTTTTATTACTTCATGAGTTCATGTGAAACCACCACCATACGAAGCAATTTTGTATTGGGGGCTGATTAATCAGTGGCGCTTATTAGGTCATTATTTCCCTCTCAAACTTTACAGATTGTCGCTAGTTTACAAATTATTTGGGGTGCTGCAGACCATAATCCCCCCCCCCCAACCACCATTCTCCCCCCCACCCCAGTAGCTACAGCCCTGGGAAACACAAAGCTAACTTTGAGGCCACTGAACATTATATAAAGTATAGCACTACTACTCTAATCCAAACATGTGGTATAAATCTGATGTTTTAACCGTGCATTTGTCCTTCTACTGTATATAGTCCGATCACTTTATTTGCATACACTTTCTGACAAAAATTTTGTTTTCACTTTTCAGTCTGATTCTTCATTACTACTTCCCACATTTTTCCCACATGATGTTCTTTTTACTTCCTGTTCTTTATCACATTATAAAGACAAAACTAGCAACAGATCCTAGTCTCGCCCATAGCTACAACACACTAAGTCATGTGACTTTAATCACCAAAAAACTCCTTCTAAGCTTGATTTATTCCCCACTGTTGCCCTCACATATGAAACTGTTTTATTTCCTGTAGATATATAGTGTTTTTGGCGTTCCATATAACACACTATATAGCTATGAGTTATCTATATATAATCTCCATATTGTATCTATAACACTATTATAGATATAATTATAGCTACAATAACTAATAAGTTTAAAATATATCATTGAAATAGGGTATGCATGAAGTCCTTACCGTGCAGTAAGTACAATTTTCAGCTGTTTTGATGCTGATAGATTTACATACACCTTATTCTTCCTCATACTATATGTATGTACTACAGTATGTATTAATATATTTTCTTTCTGTTAATTGTCTGTCCGGTTTTGTACAACCCAGTAAGAGGTTTGAGAAACCATGTGAAATAGAAACAGTTTATGATACTGTACGGTATGTATATACTTGAGAGATAAATGTGCTTGTGCTTCTTAACTTTCTTTGCAGGATTTATCGGTTTTGAAAGATGTTCCATCTTTATTGTCATTGACAAATGAAAAACTGCCTTGAAATTACAAAATGCCAAAGGAATGTGTTTATCTGCGGGGCTTCCACCTTCACTCGAATCATGTATATGAAGTAGCTACATATATATATATATATATATATATATATATATATATATATATATATATATATATATATATATATATATATATATATATATATATATATATATATATATATATATCAAGAGCCAGCCCCAAAAAATCTTCATTTATAAATATCAAGAAATCATAAATCTTCAAAGTAAATAAATTATATTTTTACGTTTCAGGGACAAGCCCCTTCTTCAGAATAACGCTACATCATCTCCGTCTCTTGCTTAAATAGTCTAACGTTTAGCTATGCATAAATTAATTAAACCTCTTCCTTAAATTAAGCCCACGTGGGACATAACTATTTAGTTTCTCAATCCAAAAACTCTCCCTCTCAGTGGGGTTATTAACGTCCGTGACGTCAATAACCTGCACTAAAAAATCACTTAGACCTGAATGTCCCTCCCCCCAAAAATGGGCATACAATTGTTGCCCACAAATATTTCTCTGCCCCCGCCCATATCTATTTAATGCACTCTTGTGGTTATTAAATCGCAATCTGAACGGTGTTATGGTATTCCCCACATATTGCAACCCACAGAATTTACAACTAATCAAATACACTATACCCTCCGAGTCACAATCGAAGCGATGATTAATGCAGAAAGACCGCCTCTCAGCATGGCTTTTAAAAGTAGCACCAATAATGACATTGTCACAGATTTACATTTAATTACTTTGAAGTTTTTGAATTCTTGTCATATATATATATATATATATATATATATATATATATATATATATATATATATATATATATATATATGAATTATCCAAAGTAGATATCTACAATGCAAAGACAGTGGGCGTGATGTCTACAGATAATTATTTAGACTCGATAATGACTTGGGACTTGTGCTGTCTATATTACCATACAAAATGAATCAGTATGATGAGAGAGTCACAATGTATATAGCGTAATAATATTTGACACCAAATTGGCAATAAATTGGCATACACCTTGGCATATTGAAGTATACGTAGCAAATTTGATACTAAACTTACATCAAATTCGCATATAGCTTAAATGTATTGCACATACGTACTTTCTGTTTTCGAAAGTTTGTCGTTAAAACTGACGCGTAAACTTGTCTTTAATTCGCTCATTATTTGCTAGTTTTTCTCGTTTTTTACCACAATTCAAATATACTTTGAAAACAAAAATTCAATGATGAAGAGTTGACTTTAACCACCTGAGCAGTTTAATTGAAATAGTCAAAACTTTTTTGCAAGCATACTTGCTTGATACTAGGAATATTAAGCTTAATTGGGGCAAAGAGTGCATGGGCGTTCAAGACGGCAAAAAGCCGTAGAATCTTTTTTTTCAATTTTGCCATTAATATGGCAATTGCTATAATTATTAACGCAAGAAAAAATGTAAAGATTGTCGCGCACATCTGCAAACAAGTGAATATAGTACCACCACCCTAATCGTCTACCGCCCGCAACTGCAGGCCAGATGGTTTTTTTCGGGAAAATTGACCAATCACGTAGCCTTATTTATCTTCGAAGCCTCGAAGTCAGAACAAAAAAAAAATTGACAACAAACTGCAAGCTTTTGTTACTCAAAAAAAGCACCAAAAACATATAACTTTAATATCAATGGGACAAAATAGAGCACTATAGTGGGAAATGTGGAGTATATCACGGGCAATAGGACAGGTGTAATGCAGTGGTGTAGTGTTGTTAAATAGAAAGTTAGAAATGGTATTGTACTTACCCATGTATTACAATTATGTTTAAAAGATCAGAATATTCATAACTTCTTATTTTGTTTCATAAATAGTTCTTTAATATTGGAAACAAATTCCACATCTACTTTGTCTACCGCCGCCATGTTTACTCGCCCCAATCTACATACTACATGGCATTGCCGACCCTCCTGGCAAGATAATATGCAAGCGAGAAAAATTAAGGAGAAAATAATTTAAATAATTTGATAAATCAAATTTGTGAAAGATATACGACGATTAAAACTTAAAATGTTTGGAAATACGACGTTTGTTTAGAGCAAATAGATTCGAAAAAACAACAAAATGGCTTTTATTTCTCCACCAAAAAGACTTTATTTCACAACTGAATCGACAATGAATATTGTATTTGGACTCTTAAAAAAAGGTTGGAAGACTTACTTCATATCTAGTTGGTTATATTTTCTTTTACAGTGTTTTTCAGATCTTTTTTGACACCTTGGTTTTCCAGACTTTTGACCACTGGGATTCATTTCATGTCTAGATATATTTTAACAATAATATTTAATATAGCATATATTTAGATTATTAGTCTGGTCGTTGAGCATATTGACCGGGAAAAAAATGGTATAAAGATGATTTTTACACCAGAGAAGCATAATGTGCCATGGATTACCTTATCCAAAATCCGCAAAAATCCTAAACGGGGAATTCGTTTTATGAGTGTGTTAAGGTGGCTACCTATAGCCTTTGGGAGTCTGGGACTGCATGCAGGCTAGGCTCCCTACTGTTTATTAAAATATGGACTATTCATAATTAAAGTCAAACCCTTTGAAGAATGTTACTCGCTGGAACACAAAACATGAATACATTTTCTAGAGCAACAATCAAAGAGTCAGACATTGGTAACAAAACTGACGTCATTACCGTTACTATGGCAACAATAACGATTCAATAAGGCCGATGTCTTATTATATTAGCGCACTTAACTTGGTCGGTTACTCTCATTTTTTTAATGAAACGTTTTTTTTGTACTACAATCGATTGTCTTGACGAGTTAGTACAAAATTTGTTGAGCCAAATTTTTGCTTCGAAATTAAAAACCAAGTAACAAATTTCGTTATACAGAATTGCTTTAATCTCGATTATATGGTCTACCAGAAAATTTTTCGTAAAATAAAATGTGGATTTCTGGTCGTTTTTAGTTTAACTTTAGTCCATATTTTAAAGAACTGTTACTGTAGGGTTCCACCATATTTTTCAAAATTTGGTATAAAAAAAAAACTAAAAAATAAGTGTTGGTTAACCTTCATTGAAGTAAATAAGTGCAACTGTTGCTCGAAATTGTTACTGTTAACTGCATGTTGAAATCAATAGTTACTACTCTTCATCAATTCCAACATTGTCTTCGTTGTCAAGGATCTCCTCAGCATTTTGTCAACTGTCTCCTCTGCAGTCTCCACAGGCTGTTACAAATTTCAGCCCACCATGTTTACGACATGAGCAACTGTTATTACCACATGGATTTCTAGAGGATAGTTTACATTTGCATCTTACTAACTTCAATAAGCATTCTGGTGTGCATCCAAGTCCGTGAGAAATGGTGTTAGCATTGTATCAGCAAGTTTCCAACCCCATTGTGTCGGATTCAGGTAATCATTTGTGAGCTTCAACCAAGTTATAACTTGCAAGTGATCCCGCAAACTGTGAAAAAATTCTTCTCTCTCTGCAGGTGGAAACTTCTGTGGATCAATTGATGCTTTTCTTGTAAGTACCATCTCCATGTATTTAGAGTACCGTAGACTGTTCAAAGAATCATTTGCTCTGCTACCATATAGGATAACGTATAACCGAATACCTGCTTTGCCAATCTGCTCTACTGTAGCCTCATTATCGGTTATAAAGAAAGATATCCGCTGCAATTCTTCTGATTCTTTCATCTTCTTCAAAGACTGGTTTTGCCATGCCCATAGGTTGCAACCACTCCATGCGTGGATAAACAGGAGATGGGATGTTACAACTCTCCCAGCTTTGTTAATAAGGTCTTGAACTTTCCACACCTTCAAACCTTTCTTTGATCTCTTTACCTCTGAATGGAAATATATATCAGCCATATTCGCGTTCGAGTACGCGGAAGAGAACAACGACCTCTACCCCACATTCCACCAGTTCTCGGTAATGATTCAGAAGCAAGCTAGATTGAAAAATCATCCGAACGTGGTAGCTAGTGAACACCTAAACCCCAACGATCCACGACCCAGAGATCCAAAGAGAGAAAGACCGAAAGACAATCGTGTGTTCAAAACAAGAGCGGATGACATCAATGATGATAAAGAGTTTAGTGTTTACAATAAGAACGAAAGGTTCTGTTCATTTCACGAAAGAAAGGGACACAAACTCGGTGAGTGTAAAGCCTTTAGTAAAAAGACTTTGGAAGAAAGAACTGATTGGATTAAGAAAGCCGGTCTCTGTTTCCGATGCCTGGTCGGGAAACATCGAGCGAAGCAATGTAAGGAAAATGTGAAATGTGGGAAGTGTAAGAGCGAACGACATCCAACAATATTACACAAAGATAAGGTCGAGAAGCAAGAAAAACGAGGAGAGAAATAACGGCGAGGAGCGAGTTAACGAAGATCTACAATCGCGATGCACTTCTGTCTGTCTGGGGAGATCAGGAGGACTATCTTACAGTAAGATCCCGCTCGTAGACGTGTATGCAGAAGACAGACCAGAAAACGCTCACCGGGTGTATGCTATAATGGATGATCAAAGTAATGCATCAATGATAAGCCCAGAACTAGCAGACTTGTTAGATATCGATAGCCCAAAGCAAAAATACCTTCTTACGACATGTATTGGTGCTAAAGAAACAAAGTACGGTCGGCGAGTATCCGGGCTATTCGTGAAGTCTATGTGTGTCAGAATCGCTAAGTTATCTAACCTCGTTGAGTGTGAACAAGTACCACAGGACAAGACCGAGATTCCCACTCCAACCACGACAAAGCGCTACCCCCACCTCGAGGAAGTAAGTAAAGAAATCCTACCGTTAGACCAGGAAGCCAAGATCGGTATTATCATTGGCCGAAATGCCCCAGAGTTGTTGAAAGTCAGGGCTTTCAAAAATGGTCCCAAAGCTGCACCTTGAGCACAAAAGCTTGCGCAAGGATGGACGGTGTCTGGTCAAATGTGTCTTGACAGAGTTGGAGGACTAGTACACATCTCAGCCCGTAGTACAGTCGTACAGCTGCCACCACCTACACTCGTCATCGAACCTAGGGTACAACACGAGGAAGGTGTCCACGCCAACCTGGAAACCCACCCAGGATTTCGAACAGTAACGTGTCCAAACTACTTTGAAGTTAAAGACGAGATCAAGGACCATTCAGAGAAAACGAAGAGCGACGTTTACCGAACTAACCCGGAAGACAATGAAATCGGCTTATCTTGGGAAGACCGCCAGTTCCTTCATATTATAGAGAAAGGGATTCACAAAAATGAATATGGCAATTGGGAGATGCCGCTACCCTTCCGCTCTCCGAAAGTGACGATGCCAAACAAACGGGAGCAAGCTATGAGTCGCCTGCAGAGTTTGCTGCGTACCTACAAAAGAAAGCCCCAGATGGAGAAAGATTATTTGGAGTTTCTCGGAAAAGTAATCAAACGCGGACATGCCGTTCCGGTCCAACGAAGCGACGTCCCTACAGAACAAGAAGGCAAATCCACAAGCCCGGAGGAGAAAGCAGGTGTCAAGCCTGGCAAAGTATGGTACCTACCGCATTTCGGAATCTATCATCCCAAAAAGCCGGCGCAGATTCAAGTGGTTTTCAACTCATCTTGCGAGTACAAAGGTGTATCTCTCAACAAGGGGCTACTGGTTGGTCCAGACCTAATGAACAGTCTACTGGGAGTCCTCATGCGCTTTAGACAAGAAAGCGTTGGAGTGATGTGTGATGTGGAACAAATGTTCCATTCGTTCTACGTCGAACCAGCCCACAGAGACTTTCTCAGATTCTTATGTTTCAAAGACAATGACCCATCCCAGGCTAGGAGATTATCGAATACAAGATGACAGTCCACCTTTCGGCAACAGCCCTAGCCCAGCCGTGGCTACATTCGGGATGCGAAAAGCTGCAAACGACGGCGAGGAGAAACACGGAGCGGATGTGAAGAAGTTCATCTGCGAGGACTTTTACGTCGACGAGGGCTTAACCCTATTTGTACCGGGGTTTTTCATGTTGATATGACCGGGGGTGCGCTGATAGGGCGCACCCCCCAGAAATTCTGTCGATTAACTGCTATTATCCTATAAGTTTTATTTTTAGTAAGTTTTATCTTTCTTTAACCTAAAAATAACAAAAAAGTTAAATTCACATCCAAAATGCTGTTTTTTGGCCCCATTGAATATGACCGCCTATCCAAAAATGGCGAATATACCTAATATTTTACCCATTTTGGTTATATTTTGTAAAGAGATAACAAAACATTTTGGATGTGATATTTTTTGGGTCTTTTACATTCAAAAGACATACTTTTATGTTATAGCATATCTCAGATGTCCATAAACACCACTATTTTACTTTCCAAGTTGGCATTTCTGTGCCATATGAAAAGACATACAACTGAAACTTACCTGTCTCTCATATAAACAATCCAAAACATTTTCAAGTTTCAACATCACTGATTTAGTGATTTTATCTTCATATCACTGTGACAGTGTCATTGTTGTAATGTTCCATAAATCGCATAGTATTCGCAATTGTGCATTCTGTTGAAACTCTAGCACTTTTTGTTGGCATAACTTCTTTAGTGTAAACATAAAACGTTACACTGAAGTCGACCAACAAAAGTTTGTAGAAACAATACGAAATGGCAGCCATGTTTTATACCAATATACTATGTGTTACATGAAGTGTTAGGCAGGTGAGCTACGAGCTGCGAGCCTGCAGTATAGTTTTGAAAACACAATATTTACTTTGAAAATCATGGCAATCAGTCTGAACTTTATGCAAAAGTTTTACTCTCAATTGGAAAATTTCTTGTACGAATGTGTTCAATATATAATGCATCCTACACGTTTGGTGCTTGCTGAAAGACAGGGAGATATTTGAATATATAGAAATATTATAAATAAGTATTTTATATTATATAAGTATTGTATAGTATGCTATATTATATGTTATACTATATTTTACTATTTTATATAATATATAATATATTATGGATATTTGACTTTGCATATCATGTGTAATAATCCATCTTTATATGTTCTCTAATTAGTGTATTATGTTATTTATGACCTGGGAAGTGATTCAGCCAAAAAATACTGTCCAATCCACATTTTCCCATTTTTGGCCCCGACACCTTGTTTGACAAATGTCGTCAAACGTCCGGATAACTTTGAATTTTCAGAAAAAATTTTTCGCAGTCATGACGGCAGAGGAAAAATATTAAAAGTCATGAAAGCACAGGCAAATGGGATCATTTGTTCAGGAATGACGGATAAATATTTATACGGGTGCGCTCATTGTGCCCTATTAATCCTATTTGTACCGGGGGTGCGCCCCAACTTGAGAGCGAGAGCCTAAAATTTATGAAATTTTATTCATTTTTGAAATTGAGGGCCCCTTACAATAGCTCCACATGCAGTCACTCTAGCTAAGGTCTATCTAGTTAGGTGACTGACTTGGGCCTAGCTTAAAATTAAAATAATGTCATTCAAGGGGCCCGCAGAGAAGATTTGTCCCGGGCCCCGCAAATTCTCTAGGCGGCCCTGAATGATTCGTGTTCCGCCCGACGGATTTCTTTTGAAAGCGATTGTTTTTACGGTATGTGAACGTGAATATACACCCCCCCCCCCCCAATTATCGCGTTTAGC
>CACRXK020013667.1:0-13803 GCA_902702795.2 Paramuricea clavata
TACAGTCCTTGCAAGTCCTGGAATTTTCTTTCAGTTGGGCTGGTAATAGTTGAAGGATGCCTAAATTACTCATTTTCTTCAATTTCAATAAAAATTAAGTATGATAGTCCAAAACAAGTTTACTGTATTAAGAACAATGAATTAGTATAGTACATGACATTCTTGCTTTCCTTGAGTTTAGTAGCAAGCCTTAGGCCATTTTCAAAGATTTGTCCAGTTCCTAGGTCCTTGAAAGTCCTTGAAAATTGATAAGGTCCTTGAAAATCCTGGAAAATTCCTTGGATTTTATATAAGCCCCGTTTACACAAGCACATTTATTTGACAAATTTCATTGTGACAAATGCATTTGATCAAAAGCTAACATGCTAGCTTTTGATCAAATGCATTTGTCACAATGAATTTGTCACAAATTTATCATCTACACCAGCAAAATATCTTTGACATACGAAATTTGTCAAATAAAATTTGCTCGTGTAAACGGGGCTTTGATTAAAAGGTGGGAACCCTGTAATATTTATACCACATGTCGTTTATAATTATACACTGATTCATAAAGAAAATAACAAAACGAACAACATATCACGTATTACGAAACATTTCCAGTGCAGTGTTACTGTTTTTAGATTACAGAGTTGGAATTATAGGCAAAATAACACTATTAACACACAATGTTGTAAACTCAAATGCTCTTTTTATCTTTGAAAACAAGTATTAAACCGTTATTTCTTACGGCGTAGAATATTGTCCTCACCATGATAAGAAGAAAATCCAGAAGCAGTTTAGTATTATAATCCTCTTCATTATTATTTAAAACTCCTCTTCATTATTAAACTCGTAGACAGCATAAACCACAACTCGGACTCGGGACCATAAACATGCCACTCTTCAAACAAATTCTAGAGCGATGTGTAAGCGTAACAGGCAGCAATTTTACTACAAATTAATCATAAGACACTCATCTTTCATAAGAAGCACAAATAAGCATGATCGCGTTACGAAAACGGCTCATATTTACAAAATATTTGCTTCGACATCACATTTCTCCATATAACGCCATATTAATTATCGCTCCTTTGGGTATCCGGAAGTAAATTTGCACGCTTGCGAGTTGGCTTCACTTTTGATAGGTATAGAAGCTATATCCAGTGTATTATTAGATCAGTGATTACGATCTACTTAATGGAACACATACACTCTCTGTCCTTTTCTGAGAAATGTAAAAAAACCACTTTATATGCAGGGATTCGAATCCTACCCTACAGCCAGATCGACTAGACACTAATACTGTATTAGTGTTAACTATACCTCAACTTAATTGTCCAATCAAAAAACAGCATTATTTTGTACCACGTGCATGACGCCGAGATATTTTACGGTATTCCACGCAATTATATTATTACAAAGTGCAGCGTAAGAAATCACAATATACCACAACAGAGGTATACAGTATGTTATAGTGTCCCACACCGTTCACCCGCGTGGAACCACGCGCTTAGCATAATGAAAAAAATATCATGGCGGAACAAAACATAGGAACAAATCAACAAAACCTCGAGAACTAAAGATTTCTTGCAGATTTTTACGTGAATATTAGGAGTACAGTACAGTATGTTACCTTCAATGATCCAAAGGATGCAGGTTCAAATATTTTAAAGAGGAAACGTCAAAAACTCAGGTATCAATAAAAAATTAAGCAATTTCACTTAATTCAATTAGTTATTCAACAAGTTCATTCTCAACTTGGTGGGTTCTTTAACGCGGGGTGAAACCCCCCGGGAATGCCATCACTTCGGGTAAAATTTCGTCGAATCCCCCAAGTGGATGATCTATAAATGATAAATATATGAGTGTCTCTGTGACAATGATTAAAATACACACCTGGTACACGAATTTCGCGTTATTCTTTAATAACTTGCTACCAACCAGAAGTTGCCAAAACTCTCCTCTTAAAGCAGGCGGTATCCCGTCCTTTATAAAATTCCTTAACTAAAACAAGATGTTTTAAAACTTACGTTTTGGCATGGAAGATCAAGGGTTTACCTTGGCTTTTTTGGTTACTAGCAAACATGTGCAAGTACTGTACATTTCACTGTTACTAGCAGAAAGTTCAAAGTCAACAAACATTTTTTCTTCTTAGGTTTAGAAACGCTATTCCCTGCAGCATTCTGAGAGCAGTTTTACCAAAACATCAATCTCATAAACAGTGACAGAATAACTTACTATAATTTATAGCCTATATATAATTTATCTCATTATGTAGTAAACCAATTCTGTTATTACGCACTGTTAACTGAATAGGTATATATAGTATTGAATTCAATATCAAAGAGTCTTTTCTTTTATTGAACTGGAAGTCTTCCTGCTTTGAATTGTTTTACATTCATACCGAGTTTACTTCATGGCTCGGTTTATTTACAGTATGTAATGGGCTAGTTATGGGCGAGACTGCTGCCACTGGGCGAGTTAATAGCGAACTCAAGCAAGGTTTAACCTACTACGGAGATTTGATAAGGTCTTAAATTTTACACTTCAAAACATATGAACTTTCGTGATTAGGAACCTCTCGCATGCAAGAAGGACGAAATACAACGACGATAGCTACTGGTACAACGAAACTCGTATATTTTGGAAAGGAATTATAATCAATTAAAATATGGAATTTTAGGTGTCGGCCCCGTTCCGTTTACAACGGCAGATCACAGATTAGCACGTCTTGTGTTATATGTACAACGGCTGCGACAACTGCATACTATATATAATAATTTCATATTGGGTCCTATAGAACTACTGTACGTATTCTCAACCATATAAAGCCCTTACTGCCTTAGTGTGTAATTTGAACCTCGATTCTTAAGCCGTACTAATTTCATCCATTATGTACAGTTATAGACAGTGAACCTTGATCAAACCAATCATATAAATATGTTCAAATTCACAATCTTGAACAAGTCAGGAGCTGATTACTTAATTTTAAAGTTTTCAAACCATTTATTAAGTAATATTGTTTAGATTAAATCCATTTCATATCTTTTCAGTACGATCTTGCACGATTTTTGGTAAGATCCTACGGGATCATCGCAAGATATTGCAAGAGTTTCATGCATGACCTTGCAGAATTTATGTAATACAGTATCTTGGCAAGATCTTGGAAAAATCTTGGGTAGAGCCGCACCGGAATCGCAAGGTCGTACACTGTAGATTCGATTTCTGCCAGAGGACGTACAATATAGTTGCATTTTTGGCAGCTATTCCTGGTTAAGTCTAATATTAAATAGAGAATAATACATGGGTGCGCGGAAATACCAGATTTATTTCGAGTGTTGAACATGTTCAACACGAATATCATGTTCAACACGAGAAATAAATCTGGTATTTCCAAGCACCCATGTATTATTCTGTTTATTATATAAAGGACAGTCTTTGAAAAGTGATAATTTTTACAGAAAAGCGATAATTGAAAAGCGATAATTTTCACATGTGAGATTATCATGAATAATCTCACATGAGAGATTATCACTTTTATCAGTGCTCGAAATCTCTATAAAGCACTACTATACTTTATATAATAAATGTATATAAATATAAAATTTACTCTCGATAACTTCCATCTACAAAACTTCCACTCTATAATTTCCATCTACAAAACCCATAAACTATTAATCAATCGAGTGAGATGCCAACAAAGTCAAGATCTTGGGTAAGATCTTGTCAAGACCTTGCTGGGATCTTGGCAAGATTGTCAACCTGCATCCTACTAAATCCAGTGGTACGGTAGAAACATTTAATGCTAACCGTAAATTTCTATTTAAATAACTGTTTATTAAGTACCACAATTGGATTCATAAGTTCATACTTTTAGGCCGTGTTCCCAGCCTAAAAATATAAACAAATGGTGCAAACCTTTTGAGGTGAAACAGAACAATTCGGATCAAAATTTCTTTCCATGTTTTTCCAGGTGGCTTGCAATGTATTGATATCACAAAACGGTTGTTCAATGACACTATATATAATGACATAATTATTAATTTGAATTGTTAATTAAAGTGAAACAGCTTGAATTACTGTTTGGGATCTAGTAGTTTCTTCGTGTTATTAAATTATCAGCCTAGCAGTTATATGTCTTAAAGTTTAAAGTTTAATATTTTTAACCTATAAATGGCTAAATGAAACTTCATTCAAGTGGTGCTTGCAATGACCTGGGCTGCCGTTGAACTTGACATCTGTTGGTGCACACCAATTACACAGCCTCAAATCATCTTCCATGTGAGGTTTACATGGAATGCAGCCTGGCATATATTTACAGCCAGGCATATATTTACAGCCATAACTTGGATATGGTAAACTGTTAATGTATACACTCAGTATAATTATGTACCCAGTGGATTTTCTGAAATTTCTGAAGGATAGTATGAAAGAAATTTCTTATGGCCCTTGACAAAAGTGTCAAAACATTGGGTTGTAATGCACTTCAAACTAGGCTTTGTGCATAACTAATTTACTTGTCTCTCTACAAATGAATCTGAAATTTCCATCAAGAAAGTTCAACATTACAGTAGTTCTATCGAGTTACATTGGCATCACCTCAGTATATACCTTAAACCTCCAAATGTAAGCCAGGTGGGTTTATATTCATTCATACTCCATAAGCATTTTTTGATGGGCTTATACATACATTGGAGGGCTTATATAGGAGGGGGGGGGGCTTATATACAGGAGGTTTACATATGGACGACATTTGATGTTAGTAATAATATTTATCATACTTGTAAGCTATACTGTGAACGAAACGAAATATGGTACATGTATAAACATACAGTATATAATCTACACATAAAACATGGTTAACAGTTGGTTAACATATTATAATACTGCAATGTGATTATTGTCACTTGTCTGAGCTGTTGCCAGTGTGGAAACTTTGTACTGCGCACCCGAGATATTGGCGTGCAATTTTCATGCTTTCTATATATATTTTCTATTAAATTTTCGAAATCTCGGCCGTGCAATTTCCAAGCTTTCCAGTCAGGAGCTGTTGGGATCCCCATCGCTGCATTATAAATACCTGTCCAATAATAAGCCCATGGGCTTGTACACAGAAGGGCTTATATTCGTGGGGGTGGGGGTTTATGTTCGTAATGGCCTGAGCATTAGTGAATGGGGGTCCACAGGCTTGTACTCAGGTGGGCTTATATTTGGAGGTTTATGGTATCCATATACATTGCAGCTAAAGGCTCGGCAACTGGACTCTGTAGCTCAGTTGGTCTTATAGAGGGCCGCAGTGGAAGATAGTGTAGGGCCGCAGGTTCGACTTCAGTCTATAGTTTCATATTTTTTGCAACCGTTCCTGGTTAGGTCTAATATAAAATATATAAAATTTCCACTCGAAATCCATCACCAAAACCCTTCGACAATAATGCACCTATCAATGTTAACCCCCAGAGGGGGGGTCGGGCATATGTGGGGTATTTGATCATCAATGGCATATTTGATCATCATTTGATCATCAAGTTGGAGCAATTTGAACTTAATGACTTTTATTAATATAGTATTTATTGCAATTTATTGCAAAATGGTGAGGCATTTGACCAATATTTATTGCCCGACGGTGGGGCATTTGAATAAAAATTTGCTCAAAAAATCAAATGCCCACCTATGCCCGACTCTGCATAATTATAGCTGGATCTATCGAGTGAGATGCCGCAAATTCTGAATATGTATTGGTCAAAGCTTCTCGATGCTTCAAGATATAAAAGACATGCATGTAGCTCCTAAAGTAGAAAGATCGAAGAAGCTTTCTAAAATTATACAAGTGAAGTTTGAATAGCATACGAACCTGTAGTCATGACATCTGTGATCATCGCTAGCATGCAGTGATCCTTCAGCAAAAATCGCGAAGCCATAGTCATCAAAACCAACAACTTCAGGTCGACTTGGAATCATTGTTAGTCATTCACATTCGTCCCTAAACATTGATCACCAAATTTTATCAGAAAATATCACAAATTGTAAGATTTTCATCGGTGGTTGAATCAGATTGAATTTCAAAATATTCCGCCATGTAATTTCCATAATTTCACCAGATATATAAAAGCGCGTAAAAAATGTCTCCACACTGATCTGTACCACTGAGCTATAATATATCTGGAGGAAGCGCTCGGCATGAAAGAGTGTCGCCAAAAACATGGCGGATTTTCACGTCTGCTGACGCCAGAATGACGCCACTGGTCCCAAATCCTCGTCAATCCTCGGCTTCAGATGACGATTTCACCACAGAATAAGGTACACAGAAGGTCGACTCGAGTAACGCTGCCACGCCATGATTCATCATCAAAATGCTGACGCCATGGTCCTAGCCAGTGCGGGTTTGAGAGGCATTCCCCCCCTGGACATCCACCATTTTGAATGATATCAGGGGGGTGAATGCCTCTCAGACGCGCACTGGCTAGGACCATGGCGTCAGCATTTGATGACGAATCACGAGTTACGCCCACTGAGCTGTATAATAACTGGAGGACCTGCTCCTATACTTCGTTCAGTCAACCAAGTGAAGCCAAAAACATGGCGGATTTTGAGTGAAAATGACGCCATTTCCATGACTACTGGTCCCTAAATTCATGGTAATTGCCACTGAACAAGGCTCAATTGTGAGCCCGCCACAGTTTTCACCCCCCCTGGTTTCTGAAAAAATATTTCGGATTTTTGCAGTGAATTCTTGTTGTTTTGTTATTTTCGACATATTTTTTCGACGTTTGACCATTTGTTCAAGGATGTGAAAGTCGTACACGTTATTCTCGTCCGTGAAAGACAACAAACAACTATTAAAACCTCCCAAAATGTGGACAAAAACGATATTTCAAGCCGGGCTATAAACAGCAGTCTATAAACATGCAGTCAACTATAAACAGGTAAACATTTTAAAATTCACATTTTTATTTTAGTATTTCATGAAAAAATGTTAGGAATAAATGGTAAAATGTACTCTATTTTTTAGAAAATAAGCCACAAGTGTTTATAATGTGGTTGTAGATAAACCTTTTTGTATTTACTGTATTAACTTTATGCAATGTTTCATCCCTCGCAATATCGAGTTGCACAACAGTACATGTATGATGAAACTATGATGTTCTGGTGTATTAAAGAGGAAATTAAGGTTTTATATATTTAGCCAAGGGTTTTGTTATGCATGAGCTTGTGGTGAACTGTGCAGGAAAAAGCTCAGCTGCCTAGTAGGGCCAGCTCATTGAACTATAAATAAACTGGAAGGCTAACTGCTATGATAAAGGCCTATTATTTGATGAAGCCAAAATAGTTTTTCTGAGTTATGAGCAGAAATACTTGACCCCAAACGACGGACTATATATCCAATTGAAGCTATTGAAAATTGCTATTCGGTGTGGAAATTTCAACACTTCAGCGAAAAGAAAAATATTTAAAAAATACAAAAACAACTGCAAAACGGCAAATTATCGGTAATTATGTTTGTAGTTTTTCAATATTTCCCTTTTAGCTAAAGTCTTGAAATTTCTACACCAAATAGCGTTTTTCAATAGCTTCAATTTGATATATAGCCCAACGTTCAGTGTTGAGTATTTCTGCTCATAACTCAGAAAAACTAAAATGCACTGGCTTCAATTTCCCCCCCTGAGTTAGCCTTCCAGTTTATTTATAGTTCAATGGGCCAGCTGAAGTGAGAAGGCATGTTTCATATCCAGAATTGTACATTGTAGTTTAATATGTCAGGGCCCGCGGAGCGTATTAGAGAGTGGGGGGGCTAAATCATCAATAAAACCCCCAATTAATTAATTTAGAAAGTTTCATTTAGATTTCTATTTTAATAATTTTGGCTGTCAAAAAAAGTGGGGGGGGGGCTAAAGCCCCCCCAGCCCCCCCGTCTCCGCGGTCCCTGTTTAATGTGCTCTCTGATTGTATTGTATTGTATCATTTGTATGATAGTTTGTTGTATGTGTCTTTAAAAGGCTATTAGCTTGTTTGCCCCATCCCTCAAATATTAAGTTAATTGTGAGTCTCTAGTTTTGCTTTATTGCAGTAAGCGAGACTTCACTGTGTGGTTATTTTAATATTTTTATAGTGGAAATTCCTTTCAGTTTGCATGGATAACCTGGCTCAGTTTGAGATCTCACTTGAACAAGACAAGATCTCTAAATGTTAGACAAGATAGATCCTCACCTGACTGACTTGGTCAAAATGAAGTCAAAACAACAAAATTGGTCATGAAAATAGTGTCAAAACAATAGAGATGCAGAATTTTCCAACAATGCATGAGTCCATGCCACTGTTGTCTGTTAATGAAACTCAGTACCAAGCTGCAACATGTTTGTTCAAAATCATGATTAATTTTGTATTATTTTAATTAAACTTGGTCAAAGAATAATTATCAAATTAATAATTATAACTGTACAATCAAGTTACAATATGTGATAGAGTATTATTATAACTGTAGCTCCATGGGTGATTCTTTGGCTGTCCCCTGTTTTGATGCCTTGGGCCATTTCTTGTAGTACAAATAACAGGGTTTTTTTCAGGATTTTCTCTTGGGTCCGTTTTTGCAGAGAAGATTGAGTTTAGCTGAACAGCTGTGGTGGTTGCACACCCCCCCCCTACCGGGGGGCTGACACTTGTACTCAACAAATGTAGTTGAGACGGAATGTGTTAAAGCAGGGGCATTGAGGGACACTATAAACTGGTTAACGATGGCGAATGCATAGTTTTTCTTGTGTTGTGAGATGAATTCCAGCCATTTTTTCTTAATTGTCGGGTTTCCAACTGAAAACTAATTTCCACACGTCACAAATTTAACTCAAACAACTTCATTTTTACTGCACTGAAACTTTGGTGAGAAGATTGAGTTTCAAAACTCAATTCAAGATTGAGTTTTTGGGGCCGTTTAACGGCCCTAAAAAATCCCTGAAAAAAAGCCTGATATAAGACTTTGGAGAAAAGTCATTGTTAGTTTTTCCAGTTACGGTAGGTCTGGCAAGTGCCACCACTACTATAACACCACTATTCTTGTTATTTGAACATTCCAAAGAACTTGTCCACATGACTTACATCCCGGATCACCCTAAATGAGAAATGTCAATTATATTTATAAAATAGTGACAGCTAGTATCATTAGAACACACTTTGAAGAAATAGTGAGTCACATATACCAGGCTCCAAAGTCCAATTACAGGGAAATTTACTGTAGAGTAGACATTATTTATATGTTAACCCATTCAGCACGTACCACTGTGCTCTCTTGTTGACAAGTAAAATTGTTGGCGTTAGACAAAGTAACACAAACATATACAGTAGGGTGCAATGCAACTGAACCCATTGAGGGGCAGCACTCTCAACTTGACGAATAAAATTGTCTGGCATTGGACAGAGTAAAATATTGTAGTGGGGCGCATTGCCACTTAAACGATTAAAAATGGGTTCATTACGGATGAAATAAATTGATAAGCCCAGCTAGCTTGCAACCAACTTTAAAGCATGCAACCAACTTTAAAGCATACAGCAGTTAATTGCACCCGGCAAGCTTATTATTTTACTCAGGCAGTCTAATGCCTGACAATTTTACTTGTCAAGGGGACAGTCTTGTCAATTAATTGTATTTCTTAACTTCCCAAAGTTTCATTTTACATTTATATATATATAATTACAATATATCACAAATAATCTAAGTGAGAAAATTCACAACAATCACAAATAATATATCTAACTGAAATTTGAGCTCTACTCCAATACTGGGGACACCACCACTGAAACCTGAAACTGCTCTCAAACATATCATCAATCAATTTAGGTTAATTGTCAGAGCATAAGGTTGGCCGGTCAATGCCAAGGTGACTGGCACACATATTGTGCACCTGTCATTCCTATATTACCTCTAATGACTGTGGGATTTATAGAACTCTGACAAACTATATGTTGGGCGAGATATTGTAAACCGGCCTCTGAATGTAAGCCAGCTAGCCCTGGGCTTGTATTCTAATATGTATGGCTAAAGCTGCATTAATAAATATACCTGGAGCCAATTGTATCAAGCCTGTTTAGCTTAAACGTTGGTTAAGCTCAAAATAGAAAGCAACTCAGACTCTATAGATTCATTCAACAACCAAACTAGAAGTTTTGAACCTTAATAGAATGATGTTTACAACTACATATTCAGTGCAGAATATTTAAGTTGACTGATTCATGAGAAATTAAGCTAAACGGGCTTGATACAACCAGCCCCTGTCAAATAATATAAGCCCATGGGCTTGTACACACAGGCCTGGCT
This sequence comes from Paramuricea clavata, assembly GCA_902702795.2. Taxonomy (NCBI): domain Eukaryota; kingdom Metazoa; phylum Cnidaria; class Anthozoa; order Malacalcyonacea; family Plexauridae; genus Paramuricea; species Paramuricea clavata. The sequence continues at coordinate 10,286 of CACRXK020013667.1, forward strand.
TACATTAGAGGGGGGAGGGGCTTATATTCGGAATAGTAGTGATGGGCGATACCAGGATTTTTAATTCGATACCGATACCGATACTTTTAAGATCGGTATCGGCCGATACCGATACCTATTTCGATGCCAAAATAAACACAAAATTTCAATTTTCGATACCGGAAGGGAGTATTTAAATTGCTAGTATCGGCTACTTTAGATACCTGCCGGTGCGGAAAAACATATTACATTACGGTATGTAACCTAACTAAAGCTATAAGTAAACCAAAAGCCCAAAACGTAATAAATATTTCCTATACATGACTTGGCGCACCACATTTGGAATATTAAGAGTTATTTTAGTGGTTATTAAGTCTTATTCAATCAAGAAGTGAAATTAAACAAGTCGTTTAAAAAAGGGTGCAAGTATCGAACGATACCACGTCAGTAATCGATACCGATACCACTGTTTGTGGTATCGCTGGTATCGAATACCGAGTACTCGGTATCGCCCATCACTACGGAATAGCCTGAGTAAATATGATGGGATTATACACAGGGGGGCTTATATTGGGGGAAGGGGGGGGCTTATATGTTTATGGTAATTGCTTGATTGCAATGGGTATTGAATGGTTTGAACCTGATGTCTTTGGCCTAGCCGCCTAGTTAGCAAAGTATTTGTTCACTTGTCTACATGTCATGTAAGTGAGATTTCATATAACTACACAGTAATTATAAACAACTGCTGGCAAGAACCTGGCAAGGATATCACTCAAAGTTTGTCAAGGAAAATTTAATATACTAAAATACTAAATAAATACAAGTGTGCAGACACTACAGCAAGGACTTTGAAATCATATTAACCAGCCATGAAACCCTACGCAAATATCGCTATAGCAGTAGTAGCACCAAATCAAAAGAACAATAAAATGTACAGAATTGCCAACCATTTACAGGTTGTTATGTCTGCTAATAATTTGCTGTTCATATACTTTTATGTTCGTAGTATTATAAACTTTGTAGTTTGTACTTCTGCTTCAAATTTTCTACAATATATAAAAATCTTACCGGTGAATAAAAAGATTCTTCTTGTACATCTCATACATCTACGAGCGGCGCAAAAAGGCAGGATCCTCGACATTGTAAATCAACCAAGTTATAGGAGAAAAATATCAAGATTTTCAGTGCGATTTTTACCTCAAAAACAAGCGAAATCATAAAATATCTGTGCTGAAACCAGGGGGGTGAAGTACATTGTCGAAAACTTAGGATCGCGGTTGGGACAGTGGTAGTTGCCATGAATTTAGGGACCAGTAGTCATGGCAATGGCGTCAGATCCGCCATGTTTTTGGCTTCACTTTTTTTCCCGAGCAGGTCCTCCAGTAATATAGTATAGCTCAGTGGTTACGCCAAAATCATAGGAAAATCATAGGAAAAACGAAGAAGTCGGCCTTCTGTGTACTTTATTCTGTGATTTCACCCCCCTGGTTTTGGCACAAAAAGCTGAAACCACAGATTAAGAGGACCTCTTAATCTGTGGCTGAAACTCTGCTGAATGTTTATATAAAAAAACATCAAGAAGAAATGCAGAGTTTTTGCATGGCTTCGTGATGCCACAATTCTTTAACATCAAGAAGAAACACTTCTTTTTACCGGTAAGATGCATTAAACTCTTTTTTGTGCTTCATTTGTACTAAATACCGTTTTTTAAAAGAAAAAATTGGATACGAAATTTACATATAACGACGCTGTACAGCAGCTGGTGTTTTTCTGGCTTTATCACTTTTCTTTGTGTTTTATTTTGCCATTTGGGCAGGTAATAGTTTTTGTTTTCCTCTGGAGTCCTTACCCAAAGATCCAACATCAATTTTCACATACAGTATTGTAACGGAAATACCTTAAAATGATGGACAAGTGTCAAGTCCAAATGGTGTCAATAGTTCCAACTTATCCTAGGGTTTTAATATATTGTCATAGGAGGCCCAATATATGGTTGTATAAATGGGCAAAAAAAGATCAAAACTGTTCCTAACAAGGATCTCTGTAGTGTCTCTGTCTCTCAAGTTTTGAATAAAAGCTTGCAAGGCTCACACTACAATTTTGAGTTGTGATTTTTTTAAAATCTCTTTTCATGGCTAACATATAGGAGGCCAAATAGATAGTTGTACAAGTAAAGTTTATAGTTCTGAACTTAAAAAGGCCAACAAATAGACATGAACTTTTCTTGACGAATATGTGGGGATGACTATTTCACAACACTCTAACTTCTATGACTATGTCTGAAATGACATATTTTAATATTTGAAAGGAAAAAATAATATAATGTTCAATAGCATAATAATGGTGTAGCATAAGCATGTAGATCAAATTACATTAATTTAGACAATATAGTACCGGTACATGACTGATTGGATGTATTCTATTACACCTTTCCAGATGCCAAGAAAAATCCTGAGATGTGTTGAAAACTTGAAGAAGAATGCCCTGGTTAAATTTTATGCCACAAAGGGGAATCACCTTTGTTCAAAGCAATTAGTATAATATTCCACTTAACCCATTGAGTGGCAGCACCCTCCACTTGACAAGTAAAATCATCTGGTGTTAGACAGAGTAAAATACTAAAATAGGGTGCATCAGGGCACATGCCACTTAATTAAGGGGTTAACTCATTCAGCACTCTCCCCTTCACAAATAAAATGGTCTGCCATTAGACAGAATAATAATAAAGTAGGGTGCATTGGGTTGCATTGCATCTTGCCAAAGGCTTAATAGGATGCATAGCCACAAGGCATATACTGGTCAGCCCATAGAGTGCCAGAGCTCTGCCCTTGCATTGACAAGTATATTCGTCTGGCATTTGACAGGAAAATTATATGGTGCATTGCCACTTATCAAAAGGGACAATGGAGGCCTACAGCAACTCTCTTGTTCTCTCAACAGGGGGGGGCGGATGAGGTTACACTCAAAAATGCATAATTGAAACAATTGGCTGGTTTGACATTTTAATTGATTATTGCGATATTTTCACACTGATTTTGTAATTTATTTGTTAATTTTATTTTTAATTAATATGAAAATAATGTCATCTAATAACCCATAAATCAAGATACTGTTAATAAAATTGTATTTTATGTGGATGTAGTTAATTAAATATATTCATCAACAGTTTGTGACTCCTCTTTCCCAACAAGTTGCTGAATGGTACTTTATTTCTAAAAAAAATATGTGAGAAATGAATATTACACTAAAACAACCAAATACTTTATATAATAATTGTTGTGGTTATTGTTCGATACTGCATCCCAACATTTAACTGCTATTAATCCAATACGACATTACACATGATTGTGTACACATAACATTCTTGCTAACAATAAGTTTACATGAACCTTGCCGACACCCAACTGTAACCTTAACTGGCCCTCATCCTGATCTTGAAATTCCACTCATTTGAACCCAGGGCTTAGCAGATACATGCTGCTAACAATTAAGGTGATAGTCTTGACAACTCAGGGCCCGAGGACTTGTTTGAATTGAAC
>CACRXK020013668.1:0-13802 GCA_902702795.2 Paramuricea clavata
TAGAATCTCTGAAATGCCATTACCTGGACTTTGGGGAGGATTTGACAGAATTCTGAAGGCATATTTAATGAACTATATTTTTGGACAAGTTGCAGGAAAGTATTGGTAATATCTTCTTTCTTTGCAGTTTGTCATGGATTGAATGATAAAGGTCTCATGATTATGCAGCCCCCCCCCCCCTCCGGTTGTCACGGCCCTGTATCAGTATGTGAAGTTTTAAAATTATTAATAGTGCGGATTGCGAAGCTGTAGTACGTGCCGTACTTATATTAAAAAGCAAAAGGTTTATACAAGTTTTTAAATGTGCAGTTTGCATTTCTGATATGCTCTCATTGGTCTTAAACGTTAACGGAATATTGAAATACCTGAACAAATATGTTTTAAAACATAATATATTTGTATTGAGGGAAGGTGTGGTTCTCAAATACCACTGTGAAGGTAGGGGGCCATTCACAAAATATGTGATGCTCATGGGGGTAGGGGGTGTTCGATCAGGAGTCACATAGTGTCACAAGGGGGGAAGGGTTTCACAAGGGGTATCACAAAATTTATCCTTGCCTATATAGCAAAACAAGACCATGCTTGCAAATATGTGTCCCTTTGGGGGAGGGGGGTGGGGTGTACTGCTAGCTGTCACACACTGTCACAAGGGGGTACGGAGCAGTAAAAAATTGGCAAAAACAGGGTCACATATTTTGTGAATGGCCCCTAGCTGCGGATTTGGAGGTTTTTGGCCTTGGATTGGGCCTCACATTGAGTTTCACATTCAACAGTATTCAATCATTCAAAAGTAGATTATTTGAAACCCATTTTCCAGCTATTTTTAAGGTATTTTTCAAAGATAATTTTTATAAAAGTTTGTGCTAACTTCACAGTCTATTGAGTGTTTAGTTGCTGGGGTTGTTTAATATTATACAGGCTTATCTGTGATAAAGGCCTGTACAGATTTCACTAGGTGAGACACCTGTTTTGATGTCGAATTCTTGACTTGCAATGATGTGGGCGACAAAAAAATCTCATAACTTCTTTTGAATTTGGTACCAACATGGCTGCTGTGTCATTGTTTTCTAACTCCCAAAGGATTGATTGCAAGTCAAGAATAGGTGAGACGCCAATTTCAACACCGAATGAACAACAACTGTTGAAGTGTTCTCATTATCATGTTTCGCTCGCTACTCTGGTTTAAATAAATGATTACAAAGCCCAGTCGAATTGTAATCAAGAACCAACGTTTCGACACTCCAGTCTAGTGTCTTCATCAGGGGTGATTTAAAACTGCGATCTTGGCCTCTTAAATACCCAAGGGATGACGTCACTTGCTAAGAAGATGCATATATTCCTCTGGCAAATAGGCACCGTCATCCCTATTCAAAGCATGATGACTCATATTTATATGCCACGCTTCTGGGCAAAGTCTTTGACCATAGCGATTGTTTGTGGTAATTACTTTAGAGTTTTCCCACGCAATCTTGTGTTTGGTGTAACATACATGTTCGCCTAAAGCTGATTTTCCCTTGTCCAAAGTTGAAACAGCCTTTTGATGTTCTTTTAGCCGTGTACCAAACTGGCGTTTAGACTGACCCAAATACTCTTTGTCGCAGTCACCGCATAGTATAGAATATATAGCATGAGTCTTCTGATTTGTTTCAACAGGGTCTTTTGGCTTTGCGAAAATATGACCTAAAGTCAATGTATGGAACTATTGCAAAACCCTTAACAGAGGCATCACCCTCAGAGTTATTTTGGTTCCTACAAACAGGTGGTCTCAGGCAATCATTAAGAAAACGCTTTGGGTAATTGTTTTCCCCTAAAACATTTAGAACATATTCACGTCCATTAGCTTGAGAATCACTGTTTGACAGCAACGATTCAGCTCTTTGAAGCAAAGTTTTTGCTACGGATCTCTTATGGCTTACTGGGTGATGAGAGTTGTATGACAAGTATTTGTCTGTGTGTGTGGGTTTGCGATAAACATCAGTCTCTAACTTCCCTTCGACAGTTCTGTGCACATTCAAATCTAAAAAAGCTAAATGTCCATTTATCTCACGTTCTACCGTGAATTGGATGGACGGCTCAATAGAATTTAAATGTTGCAGCAGAATATCGATCTCATTTGTAGAAACCGCAGAGATGCTAAAGCTCTTTGTTCGACATGTTCCATTACTAAATTTATTTAGCAATTACTGCCGAAACTGGTGACCCCATCGCTGTTCCAAAAACCTGTTGATAATAACAGCCCTCAAACACAAAGTATGTGGCGTTGAGACAAAAAGACAGAAGATCAATAATATCTTCTACAGGCAAGGATGTTCTTTGTAACAAAGTGGCATCCTGTCTTAGTCTTGTTGCCGCAACCTTGATGGCAAGATCAACTGGGATATTTGTAAACAAGGAAACGACATCAAATGATACCAACACTTGATCTGCTTTAAGAGTTTTACCTCTTACAAATTCTGCAAAATGACAGGAATTCTTGACAGTGTTTTCGGTATTTCCCACCACAGGGGACAAAATTTTCGCCAAAAAACTTGAAACTCCATATGTAGGAGAATTCACAAAGGACACAATAGGTCTCAATGGAATTTCCGGTTTATGGATTTTCGGTAAACCATAGAAACGCGGAGATAGTCCATCACTGCTGTATAACTTTTCATATGTAGCCTTGCTGATAATATTGGATTTCTTCAAAAGAAGTAACTTGGCGTTTAAACCTCTTTGAGTCTTTCCAGTAGGATCAGACTTGAGAATAGAATACGTATTTCTGTTATTCAATAGTGAAAGAGCCTTCTCGCGATAATCATGTTTGTCCATAACAACAACGCAATTGCCTTTGTCCGCTGAAAGAATAACCCTGTCCGGATCTTTTTTAAGAGCAAGTAAAGCTTTGAAAACATTCGAATCAATGTTTTTTGGAGGTATTTTGGCACGTCTAAGAATGCTACTGACCTCAGCTCTTACCAATCGCTTAGCATCATCGTCTAGTGGAAAAATTCCTTCTTCCACTGAAGCAATGATTTCAGCTGTTGGAATTCTGTTAGGTACAACCGCAAATTTTAGGCCGTGTTCAAGACCCTTCCTTTCCAACTCACTTAGCTCTTTAAATGAGAGGTTTTTAACCCATCTCTTCTTAAGATTCGAACCTGATTTATCAGATGATTTCGTTCCAATCAGACGCAGCAATATTTTGTCCCCTGTGGTGGGAAATACCGAAAACACTGTCAAAAATTCCTGTCATTTTGCAGAATTTGTAAGAGGTAAAACTCTTAAAGCAGATCAAGTGTTGGTATCATTTGATGTCGTTTCCTTGTTTACAAATATCCCAGTTGATCTTGCCATCAAGGTTGCGGCAAAAAGACTAAGACAGGATGCCACTTTGTTACAAAGAACATCCTTGCCTGTAGAAGATATTATTGATCTTCTGTCTTTTTGTCTCAACGCCACATATTTTGTGTTTGAGGGCTGTTATTATCAACAGGTTTTTGGAACAGCGATGGGGTCACCAGTTTCGGCAATAATTGCTAATTTAGTAATGGAAGATGTCGAACAAAGAGCTTTAGCCTCTGTTCCGGTGTCCCTATCGTTTTGGAAACGTTTCGTCGATGATGTCATCTCTGCGGTTTCTACAAATGAGATCGATATTCTGCTGCAACATTTAAATTCTATTGAGCCGTCCATCCAATTCACGGTAGAACGTGAGATAAATGGACATTTAGCTTTTTTAGATTTGAATGTACACAGAACTGTCGAAGGGAAGTTAGAGACTGATGTTTATCGCAAACCCACACACACAGACAAATATTTGTCATACGACTCTCATCACCCAGTAAGCCATAAAAGATCCGTAGCAAAAACTTTGCTTCAAAGAGCTGAATCGTTGCCGTCAAACAGTGATTCTCAAGCTAATGAACGTGAATATGTTCTAAATGTTTTAGGGGAAAACAATTACCCAAAGCGTTTTCTTAATGATTGCCTGAGACCACCTGTTTGTAGGAACCAAAATAACTCCGAGGGTGATACCTCTGTTAAGGGTTTTGCAATAGTTCCATACATTCAAGGTGTCACAGAACCAATCAAAAGAATCTTAAGTAATTGTAATATTAAGGTTGCCTTAAAACCCTATTTGACTTTAGGCCATATTTTCGCAAAGCCAAAAGATCCTGTTGAAACAAATCAGAAGACTCATGCTATATATTCTATACCATGCGGTGACTGCGACAAAGAGTATTTGGGTCAGTCTAAACGCCAGTTTGGTACACGGCTAAAAGAACATCAAAAGACTGTTTCAACTTTAGACAAGGGAAAATCAGCTTTAGCCGAACATGTATGTTACACCAAACACGAGATTGCGTGGGAAAACTCTAAAGTAATTACCACAAACAATCGCTATGGTCAAAGACTTTGCCTAGAAGCGTGGCATATAAATATGAGTCATCATGCTTTGAATAGGGATGACAGTGCCTATTTGCCAGAAGAATATATGCATCTTCTTGGCAGGTGACGTCATCCCTTGGGTATTTAAGAAGCCACGATCGCAGTTTTAGATCACCCCTGATGAAGACACTAGACTGGAGTGTCGAAACGTTGGGTCTTGATTACAATTCGACTGGGCTTTGTAATCATTTATTTAAACCAGAGTAGCGAGCGAAACATGATTGATATACCTGGTTGCAGTGAACGAACAAACTTTATATCTATACGAGAAAAATATGGTCAAAATGTTGTTTCGAGGCTTCGAAAGCTCGTCAACATGAAGATTCGTATTGCCAAATATCGTAGTCATTTGTATTTCAATCATCGGTGCAAGGAAAACAAAGTTTTACCGTTCAGCTTGCGATTCAAACCTCCAATACGGAGTAAAAAGGGATACAAGCTAATGGAAAATACTGGTTTTTCTTTCCTGAGGTTGCGTATAAACGATTGTCATCAGTCTATACAGCGTCTGCGCTCTGATTGTCAACGTTTACTCTGCGAGCTTTCTGATTTGATCGACTGCTCTGAAGTCCTATGGATCGAAGAGTTTTGTCGTTCGCAATTTCGCAAAGAGTCGATCAAACAGAGAGAGAAGCATGACAAAAAATTGCTGCGTCTGATTGGAACGAAACCATCTGATAAATCAGGTTCGAATCTTAAGAAGAGATGGGTTAAAAACCTCTCATCTAAAGAGCTAAGTGAGTTGGAAAGGAAGGGTCTTGAACACGGCCTAAAATTTGCGGTTGTACCTAACAGAATTCCAACAGCCGAAATCATTGCTTCAGTGGAAGAAGGAATTTTTCCACTAGACGATGATGCTAAGCGATTGGTAAGAGCTGAGGTCAGTAGCATTCTTAGACGTGCCAAAATACCTCCAAAAAACATTGATTCGAATGTTTTCAAAGCTTTACTTGCTCTTAAAAAAGATCCGGACAGGGTTATACTTTCAGCGGACAAAGGCAATTGCGTTGTTGTTATGGACAAACATGATTATCGCGAGAAGGCTCTTTCACTGTTGAATGACAGAAATACGTATTCTATTCTCAAGTCTGATCCTACTGGAAAGACTCAAAGAGGTTTAAACGCCAAGTTACTTCTTTTGAAGAAATCCAATATTATCAGCAAGACTACATATGAAAAGTTATACAGCAGTGATGGACTATCTCCGCGTTTCTATGGCTTACCGAAAATCCATAAACCGGAAATTCCATTGAGACCTATTGTGTCCTTTGTGAATTCTCCTACATATGGAGTTTCAAGTTTTTTGGCGAAAATTTTGTCCCCTGTGGTGGGAAATACCGAAAACACTGTCAAAAATTCCTGTCATTTTGCAGAATTTGTAAGAGGTAAAACTCTTAAAGCAGATCAAGTGTTGGTATCATTTGATGTCGTTTCCTTGTTTACAAATATCCCAGTTGATCTTGCCATCAAGGTTGCGGCAAAAAGACTAAGACAGGATGCCACTTTGTTACAAAGAACATCCTTGCCTGTAGAAGATATTATTGATCTTCTGTCTTTTTGTCTCAACGCCACATACTTTGTGTTTGAGGGCTGTTATTATCAACAGGTTTTTGGAACAGCGATGGGGTCACCAGTTTCGGCAGTAATTGCTAATTTAGTAATGGAAGATGTCGAACAAAGAGCTTTAGCCTCTGTTCCGGTGTCCCTATCGTTTTGGAAACGTTTCGTCGATGATGTCATCTCTGCGGTTTCTACAAATGAGATCGATATTCTGCTGCAACATTTAAATTCTATTGAGCCGTCCATCCAATTCACGGTAGAACGTGAAATAAATGGACATTTAGCTTTTTTAGATTTGAATGTACACAGAACTGTCGAAGGGAAGTTAGAGACTGATGTTTATCGCAAACCCACACACACAGACAAATACTTGTCATACGACTCTCATCACCCAGTAAGCCATAAAAGATCCGTAGCAAAAACTTTGCTTCAAAGAGCTGAATCGTTGCCGTCAAACAGTGATTCTCAAGCTAATGAACGTGAATATGTTCTAAATGTTTTAGGGGGAAACAATTACCCAAAGCGTTTTCTTAATGATTGCCTGAGACCACCTGTTTGTAGGAACCAAAATAACTCCGAGGGTGATACCTCTGTTAAGGGTTTTGCAATAGTTCCATACATTCAAGGTGTCACAGAACCAATCAAGAGAATCTTAAGTAATTGTAATATTAAGGTTGCCTTAAAACCCTATTTGACCTTAGGCCATATTTTCGCAAAGCCAAAAGATCCTGTTGAAAAATATCAGAAGACTCATGCTATATATTCTATACCATGCGGTGACTGCGATAAAGAGTATTTGGGTCAGTCTAAACGCCAGTTTGGTACACGGCTAAAAGAACATCAAAAGGCTGTTTCAACTTTAGACAAGGGAAAATCAGCTTTAGCCGAACATGTATGTTACACCAAACACGAGATTGCGTGGGAAAACTCTAAAGTAATTACCACAAACAATCGCTATGGTCAAAGACTTTGCCTAGAAGCGTGGCATATAAATATGAGTCATCATGCTTTGAATAGGGATGACGGCGCCTATTTGCCAGAAGAATATATGCATCTTCTTGGCAGGTGACGTCATCCCTTGGGTATTTAAGAAGCCACGATCGCAGTTTTAGATCACCCCTGATGAAGACACTAGACTGGAGTGTCGAAACGTTGGGTCTTGATTACAATTCGACTGGGCTTTGTAATCATTTATTTAAACCAGAGTAGCGAGCGAAACATGATATAATATATTCTTGTTTATTCCAGAATTATCTCACAATTGGGACACCACTGTATCACACAATTGTGAATTTAATTTTCCTGACTCACCCTGGTTTCCCAATTAAGCCCTAGAGTGACAGACTGTCCCTTGATGAGTAAATTGTCTGGTGTTAGACAGAGTAAAATAATAACGTAGGGCATATCAGGGTGCATTGCCACTTAAAGGGTTAATCCTGATCTGGGTGGCAAAATGCAGTACCAAGCACGATGTATGGAAATTGAAGACACAAAAGCTGGATTAATTTTGAACAATTTTAATTGGACTTCTTCAATGAAATTATTAACAGTGAATAAAAAATTAAAACTAAAATGTATTGTAATTACAGTTAGTGTACATGATGTAGTGGCCGGGAGCATGTGTATTATATTAACTTAATAAAGCTTTATACTTTCATATGTTATCATCACCATCATAGACAGATTTTCGGATTATGCATGGTGGTGGGGGTGGGGTGGGGGGGGGGATTATGCAGAAAAATTCAGGGGTGGAAGGTGAGTGAGGGGCAAGTAGCATCCTGAGGAAGATTAACCAAAACAATATACCAGACAAATATAAAAATATGTCATTTGTAATACAATGTAATGAATTGGATTTATCATGTATTGCATATGCATATCAGCCTTTACACATGTAAAAAGAAGATATTAATTGTTTATGTTCGCACAACACCCTTTTCTTTTCACAGTTAGGAAATATGGCTGCCAAAGCTCTTGAAAGGTGGCTTTTTGCACTAAGATCGTCAGCAACAACATCCTCTTGTTTAACTCTTTCCCCCATCTCTTTCGATGCATATATTCTTTAAAGAGCCCTGAAGATCTCCAGCAACAAATGTGCCAACATCACCTGCACATTCAAACAATTAAATTACTAGATCTTATTAGTGATACTGTGCTGATGAGTGATGGACTTTTGAAGTGACTTATTAAAAATACAAGTTCCAACCTTGAACAACTTTCCTGCATTTAGTTCTCTTAGAATTCATTTAGTTCCCGAACACTTAGAATCTAGTGTTAGGTCGTGTTTGACGTCAAATGGCATGCAGTAACTTTCTCGCTTTAGGAGTTCTAGAAGTGCTGGTCTTAGGACGTTCATCTGAATTTATGAAATTGAAGTCTATAGTTCAGAACGACAAAAATTACAACTTGAAACAAGGCAACATGGCGCTAAACAGCCGAGCATATAATGAATTCCAGTTTCTTAATTTCTTTAGTATACGCAAATTTATGCTACGGCTCAAAGGGTCAACAAGTGGTAGAATGTATTATATTGTCTTTTACACTCACCATCTAAGTTCATCAGAGTCCGCGCGCCATTTTGAAGTGCTCCAGACTTGACCAATTAAAGGCCGATATACTTGCTAAAAATACGCACTTTGCAGAGACTACTTCATAAAATGATCTATTTATGTGTACCAATGTCAAAAAATTCAAACTTGAAGCATAAAATATTAGTTTGCAAGAAAAACACTTTTTTGCAAGAAAAATCGCAGTAATCTGCCAGTCGCTAATTTTTTTCTTTCGCCCTCCCCGTGAGCCTCTATGCGCCCACTTCTGGCCACAGCCCGCGCGCCCACACTTGTCTTCAACCGCCTGAGAATTGCCTGAATATTGTTCAATACAAAAAAAGAAACGCTAATAAAGAGGAGTTATAAAATAATATAAGATCTACAAGTATTTATATTTAAAAGCGACTGGGAACGAGTCTGTGTTCGCACTGCTTGTTCCCAGTTGTTGACAAGTCTGGAACAAGTTGTGATCATCTTGTAACAAGGTTGATGTGGCCAACAGGCGGTTATAATGCCCCAGGAGCTAAAAGTGTATCGAAAATAGTTGAAAAATACAGCATAATAGCAGTGGCGGCGCCAGAAATTATTATTTGCCCCCCATTTTGCCCCCCCCCCCCTCCTCAAAAATAAATTATTAGTCACTAAGAGCGACTAAAGGCTACACAAGCGTTTTGTCGTTATCGGAAAATGTATGGCTTATAAGTTGTCATTACTCATTAGTGAACGCGCGTATGCATGAAACTGTTTTTTACAGTTTAAATATTAGTTTGTAAATCTCTGAATAGTAAAATACTCCAATAATACGTTTCAAAAAAAGATAAAAAAGCTTTAGTTTTGCAGAGTTAAATTCTCAAACGTGTAAGGCACTAATAAAATGAAAGTATCACGAAATTATTTGAATAAACCACATCGCATATATGGGGGGCGAATATCCTAAAGAGGGGCGACGTTTCCAGGATTCCCCCCCCCTGGGGAGGCGATATTCCTAGGATCGGCCCCGGGGGCGATCAAAATTCTATCTTGCCCCCCCAAAATATGAGTTTGCCCCTCAAATGCCCCCCCCCCCCAAATTCGGAGGCCTGGTGCCACCACTGCATAATAGAAGGCAAGTCAACTCAACTACCAGAAATGAATCTCGCTCGAGCAGAATCAGCATCATGTGTTTACAACGGTGACGTCATCGTGACTGGAGGTTGGGTTGATCAAAATGGCACTGATTTGATCGAGATTTTAAAGATGAACCAGCATCCTTTGCGATGGACGATGTTTGATGGTAAACTGCCCCCCAAGTTATCTGCTCATGACGTCACAGTTTACCAAGATAAATTATATATCATAGCAGGAGATAACTGGAATGAAAACAAACCATCCGATGCAATTTATGAACTATCCCTTGCCCCCCTGATGCTGTCAAGCTTCTCGCAAGAATGCCTCAGCCAAGAAGAGACCACGGAGCACAAATTGCTAACGGGAAGCTATTTATCTTGGGAGGATCGACAACCGGCAAGAGTAAAGATGCCATTAATTGATAGCGTTGTTGTGTATGATTTCATCAAGAACCAGATTAATTTACCCGAGCCTGCCCTAGGAATGTCCACAGTTACTTGGGGCAATATGATCATTGTTGTCGGCGGGGTGGATAAGAATTACCAGGCTTTAAATGACGTCATCATGTATCACATTGAAACAGGGCGAAGTGAAAGTTTACCTTCACTGAAAAACAAGATGCATGGTGCCTCAGCTGTCATCTTGCATGACGTCATTGTTGTATTGGGAGGAAGGAATGACGAGGAGTAACCTGAAGTTCAGACCCTAATTTAGAATAGGGCCTGACACAAATCCTAACTAAACCGTGGGATTTCCGTCCATCTGGTGGACGGGAAATCTGATTGGTTGATCAGCTTCATGAAAGATTTTGATTGGTTGCAAGTTCACATAAACAACATTTTATAAACAGCTCGATCAATGTGACAAGGTCAAATGTATCAAATTCCATTGTGATTATCGTAATAGTATTGTCGAATTTCTTCGAATTTCTTTTGTTTAATATGCTTTATGGCAGAAAATAAATCAAACACACAGTATTTTGAAAGGGCTTTATCAAAATCTTCGACGAAGTTTGGACACACGACGCTGAAAGAACAGCAAAAGTCATGTATTCGAAAGCTTGTTGTTGACAGCCAAGGCCCAAGATGTCTTTGCCGTTCTGCCAACTGGCTTCGGCGAAAGTCTTATTTATCAGGTCCTACCGGCGTTGTTTTCTGAGCTATATCGCCTTCGTCATAGTACGATAAAGAATTTCGTTATTGCTGTTGTTATCCCGTCAGAAATTGTATATCCGCGTCCAGCAAGTTGAGACCTTGAGAAAGCTTGGTATTCAAGCCGTTTGTTTAGATCCCCCGTTTAATGATGAAACAAATGACTTTAGCGTATTTTCTTGACGCACTTCAATTCCAATTGCGGAAAGTAGATCGCAGTAGAGAACAAAACTATTTGCATTCAGTCCTTGCACAGAACTGACTAAAATCTTTGTTTGCTGTTCGGTTAAATTAAATAGAGAAACTGAACTCTTAAAAGTACCTTGAATTTTTAGGTTTAAAAAGCAAAATGCACACTCTGCGGACATGTTCATGAGAATATAAAAACAAATAATCCAACATGAAATGAAGATCTTTATATTATTCGTATTTATTTTCGTGCAATGAAATCTACAACACTTGTCAATCATGTTGTATGAGTGTGTCTAAAAATAACATGTGGGCGTCCCACGGTTTAGATAGGTTTTGTGTCAGGCCCCAGCCTAGACCTAGCCTCCTCCGCAGGCAACTCTGTTATTTCTGTCACATCAGTATCACAATTCACAAAGCTCAGTGATCAGTACGGTTCCCCTGTGTAGTGTATGGGCGGGCGGGTTACAGGGAAAAGAAAAGGAGGAGTTGCCTGCCATATATCGAATGGTAGTGACGTGCCGATGTAGATTGGATGGATGCGCCAATGTACCCGGGTACCCTAGGGAAGGTTTTGTACATAATATAATTGCATTCTACATGCTTATTGTAAATATGGCGTCGAAAGCATGTGGGCAAATTGACGATAAGCAGCGGAGATATATAAGTAAAATACCAATTTTAAGTAAAAACTACAAGGACAGTTTAAGAAATGTAAAACATAAGCGTCTAGATATCGAAAGAAGAGAAGCAGAATTGAGTTTGATGCGAAAAGAATTGTTGTTTCATTCTCCCTCATGCTATTCCTCCGAATGAAAAGCATTTTCCTATTAATTCGCCATTCCTCTGTACACAATACAATAACCAAACTAGTTTTGTTATTATAGGCTAGGCTTGTCTTGGCAAACAAGTACCCACACTCGACTTTATTCACACAGTTAAACTTATTTACATTCATATACCCATGCTTTTGGAAACCATGAGCCTTTCTACTTTATCTTCTTTAATGTACTAATGTCTTTACTAATGTCTGTTTTCCACCGTCCATGTAGTTTTAACAATCTCTCTTTATTAGGAGCCGTCAAACTTTTAGCAATTGTGGTTGCACCACCAGCGCGGAAACTATGCAATCCGTACAACTTTTCATCATAGCCTAACTCTTTAAGGCATTCTTTGAAATTCTCACGGAATCTTATGTAGGACAAGACTCTCTCTCCTAAAGTGTAACTATCTACTGATTTTAAATAGACTAGGTTCCTAAATAAATGAACCTCACTGTCATTAAGTAAGATGTTCGCCTTCGCGAGGTATCTGTTTATTAAAACACCAGGACAAGTTTCAGCATTGAATCTTGCTATAAACACTTGCTGACCTTGTCTATAGATGTCCGTTTTGCTTTCTGGCACATTAATGACGAAATGATCGTCAAACCACATGATATCCCGTACTCTAATTTTAAGAAGTTCTTTTGCGCGGAACAATCCTGCGAATGATAAAACACGCATAGTTGCCAGTCTCAAATCTTTACGTATAGCGTCTTTACGCCTGTACTTCCGAACAATATCTTTAATCAATTCCACAGAAGCTGGTTCTTTCTGCACCACTGGACTCGTTCTGCTTGTCTTTTCTACTTCAATCATATTCCGACATATGTCAGCAGCTAAAGGATTTTGGGGTAATGGCAATATCCCATGAACCCACTTAAGAGCAGCATAAGCCATGCACGCTGCACTGACATTTTGTTTACCTAAGAGAAACGACAAATACAAACACAAATGCACTATTGTGGCAGGTAATACACCCGATAACCCTCTTTGAGATTGGAATTGCAGGAACAAAACAATTTTAATATATTTCTTCACTGTAGCCCTCGCACGGGACCTAAAACAATCTAAGATCAATTTCTGACTAATTTCCAAACGTGAGAATGTAATAAAACCTAAAATGAGACGCAAAAAAAAAATGCAATTAATATACGGTATTAATTGATCATGCCCAAGGACATTGCCCTCTCGGCCTAAGCTTTTTTTTTTTCATGTGTACAGCTTTTCTTTTACCTTATCGTATTTTATGGCCTTTCGGCCTGGACAATAAATACATAAAGTCCACACAACTGTCATATTTGTTTTTTTTTTTAATGGCAACAGCTTTCTTTTATCATTCATTTATCTTCTCTTATTTTATGGCCCATCGGCCTGGACAATAATTCCACACAACTGTCATTATTATTATTATTATTATTTTATGTTAACAGCTTTCTTTTATCATTCTTTTATCGTCTCTTATTTTATGGCCCATCGGCCTGGACAATAAGTCCACACAACTATCATTAATTTTTACACACAACTTGCATAAAATCCCATCATGTTCACATCGTTACACAAACGATAGTCTAACAGCAATAATGTAGCCGTTCCAGTCGGACGCTCCTATATGGACTTCGTGTTCCTTCCATGTATACAACACCGATTCCCTTTGTAAGACCTATATTCTTGAATATTATTTTCATAACGCTGCCAAAGTAGCGGCCAGAACATCGCAGAAGGCCAAGAAGGCACTATCAAAGTACCTATACACTTCTGTGACTCCATATAACTAAGGACTTGTGCAATAATGTTTACAGGCGGGACTACAAGACAGTTTTCTCCTGTCCATTGCTGAAAAAATGCATCTACACCCGTGCAACCTGGGTTCCAGATACGGGAGAAAAACCGTTTCACCTTTGTATTGCAATAAGACGCAAAGCAATCCAGTGTGTGTGGACGCCAAATCGCATCTAACTCTTGAAAAAAAATCAGAGGTAACCTGCCAATCA
>CACRXK020013669.1:0-13802 GCA_902702795.2 Paramuricea clavata
CCGGAATCGCAGGGCCGTAGGTTCAATTCCTACCAGAGGACCTTGTGCTACATTTTTCGCAGTCGTTCCTGGTTAGCTCTTAAAATGTATATATTCTCACTTGGATTACAAAGTTAACCCTAACATTCTAATATTAATTCCAACAAGTGAAGTGCAAGAATCCAAATTATTGAAGTCCACCTTATCACAACCCGCACACTCAATTACCTAAATATACATGAACTTACGGTTAAAGCTCAACAGCTGGCCTCTGTAGCTCAGTTGGTTAGAGCGCTGCACCGGAATCGCGGGGCCGTAGGTTCAATTCCTACCAGAGGACCTTGTGCTGCATTTTTGCAGTCGTTCCTGATTAGGTCTTAAAATATATATATTCTCACTTGGTTTACAAACCCTAACATTCTAATATTAATTCCAACAAGTGAAGTGCAAGAATCCAAATTATTGAAGTCCACCTTATCACAACCCGCACACCCGATTACCTAAATATACATGAACTTACGGTTAAATCTCAACAGCTGGCCTCTGTAGCTCAGTTGGTTAGAGCGCTGCACCGGAATCGCAGGGCCGTAGGTTCAATTCCTATCAGAAGACCTTTTGCTGCATTTTTTGCATTCGTTTCTGGTTAGGTCTTAAAATGGATATATTCTCATTAATTGAATATGATCGCTTAATAATTGACGCAAGAGAGAAAGCTGAAATTGTTAATGAATATTTTAGCACACAGTGTAGATTGGAAAATAACGATTCTCCGCTACCTAATTTAATTACTTTTCAAAATAAAAGAAAGTTGTCAGATATTTCCACATGCGAACGGGAGGTAAAAATTTTACTTAATAGTGTTGATGTTTCTAAAGCTTGTGGTGTTGATGGTGTGGGTAATTTTTTAATTAAAGTCAGTGCAAATGGTATTGCCGACTCTTTTTCTAGGTTTATAAGTATCTCTCTTTCTAGGGGAATTTTTCAGGAAGTTGGCAAATGTAATACCTATTTTTAAAAAAGATGACCGCCAGTCAAAATTGAATTATCGACCAGTTTCACGATTGATATCATTATCAAAAATTATGGAAAAATAGTTTTTACTAGGCTCTATAATTTTCTACTAGAAATTCATTTTTTGAACCGTTTTCAAAGCAGGTTTCCCCGGGTGATTCAACAGTAAATCAACTTATTTCAATTGTTCATAAAATATATGAAGCATTAGAATCAGGTAAAGAAGTTCGTATTGTCTTTTTGGATATCGGTAAAGCCTTCGACAAGGTTTGTCTTAGAGGACTTATTTATAAGCTTGAGCTACTTGCTGTAGAGGACCCCCTTTTAAAATGGCTAAAAAGTTATTTGTTTGGAAGAAAACAAAGGGTCATAATTGATGGCCAGTCATCTGATTGGAATGAAATCGAGGCTGGTGTTCCACAAGGTTCTGTATTAGGCCCATTTTTTTTTTAATCTATATAAATAATATTACTCAGGATCTTCAATATGACACTTTTCTTTATGCTGATGATACTTCTCTTCTATAAGTAGTTGAATATATAGATATTTCTGCGGAAAGACTTAACAATGATTTGCAATGCATTAATGAATGCACACGTGACTGGCATATATGTTACTATAAATCCAGGTAAAACCAAATCTGTCACATTTTCAACTAAAATGTTTAAACCAGCACATCCAACGTTATACTTTGCAAACGAGCCGATTGAAATTGTTAGTAATCATAAGCATTTAGTGGTTACCCTATCTTCAAATCTTTCTTGGAGAGCACATATACTCAATATTTATGATAAAGCTTCAAAAAAACTTAAGATGGCTTCTCAGTAAATATCAAACAAGTCTGGCCAATCTTCAAAATCGTTTTAGCTCATATTTCCAGGAATGATAGGCCTAAGTATCCCAAGAATTGCTGTGTAGTTAATTTGATCAAATATTGCTTTTTAGAGGAGAAATGCTAATTTTTAGCCCCTACAATTGACTGCACTTTATTATTATTATTATTATTATTATTATTATTATTATTATTGTTATTGTTATTATTATTATTATTATTATTATTATTATTATTATTATTATTATTATTATTATTATTATTATTATTGTTATTGTTATTGTTATTGTTATTGTTATTGTTATTGTTATTGTTATTGTTATTGTTATTGTTATTATTTATATTATTATTTGGTGAAGTGCATCATAATCTCATTCAATCTGTCCTCGATTATCATCACATTCCCGAACAGATTAATGAAATTATCAAGAGCTTGTATACTGACTTCAACACCACAATTACAACTGCCGAATTCTCTACCCCATTCATAACTGTTGGCCGAGGTGTACTTCAAGGAGACTGTCTTAGTCCTTTACTTTTCAATATGTGTTTCAACACCTTTATTCAGCACATTAAAGCTGATAAATACCGCCAATTTGGTTTCATGACCAAAGTTTTAAATCCAATCCATTGGTTCCAGTTTGCTGACGATGCAGCCGTTATTAGCGGTCAAGAGAGCAAAAATCAGCACCTTTTAAATCGCTTCTCAATCTGGGGTCAATGGTCAAACATGATTACTCGAGTCGACAAATGTAGTACATTTGGCATTAAGAAAAGTCTGACAAAATCAATCCAATACCTACCGAGACTCCTCATTGACAATAAATTAATACCGGCCACCAAAATAGGAGAGTCTTTCCGATACTTAGGGAAATATTTTGATTTCAATATGTCTGACAAAGATCACAAACAAGAACTAATCACCCTCCTTGAAGATATCATGTCAGAAATTGACCTCAAACCGCTACACCCAAAGAACAAAATTTTACTCTATAGTCGTTATCTCCTATCGAAATTCTCCTGGCATTTTACTGTCGCTACCTTATCAAAAACGTGGGTTTCTGAAAACATGGACTCAGTAGTTAATAAATTCGTACGGAAATGGCTTGAAATACCCGTATCTGGAACTTTAAGTAATGTCTTTCTAACAAGTAATAAATTTGGACTAAATATATACCCTCCATCCGTCAAGTTCACTCAGTGCCAAACAGTCTCTCGGAAAGCCTTAAAAACCTCTCCAAATGATTGTATAAGAAATTTATGGAAATCAACTTGCGACAATACTAACATACAGTACGACGTCTACACCTCAACAAAGGAAGTTCTTAAAAGTTTCAAATCTGCACAAGAGGACAAGCTTCAAAATCATCTGCTTCTCCAAGGCTCCTTTTTCTCTAACACCACCAAGTTCTCGTTGTCTACACTAAACAACCTATGGTCCAAATCTCAATCCAGCTTGCCAAAAAGCATCTATAACTTCACCATCCGTTACATCAACAACACTCTTCCCACACGCAAGAACCTCACAAAATGGGGAATAATGTCAAACTCGGATTGTTCCCTCTGCCTGAACCCTGAAACTCTTCTGCACGTAGTCGCGGGATGCCAGTCATACCTTCCACGATTTACTTGGAGACATGACTCCATTCTCAATTTTGTCGCAAAAATATTCCAACCTGAACACAACTCCACGCTGTTTGTTGTTCTTCCTGGATACAAGAGCCCATCAATAATAACCGGTGACACTTATCGCCCAGATCTGCTTCTTTCGATTTCAAATAATTGTCTGTACATACTCGTACTCTCTGTCGGATATGAATCCAATCTCCAAAACAACGTCGATCGCAAAAGGGAAAGATACAAGGATCTATTTACGCAGCAGAAAGACCATTTCAAAACTGTCAAATTTATTAATTTGTCTATTAGTGCCATAGGTGTTTTCTCAAAAGAATGTAGCACGTTTATGAAAATGTTGAACGAAGTTGGTCTTGATAAAAAACATCAGAACTTTTGTGTTAAGAAAATAATGTCCATCGCCATCAGAACAACGTACTATATATTTTGTTGTAGAAACAAGGATTGGACCGATCCGGACTTGATGAATATTTAAGAATGAGCTTTCTCTTAGTTTTATACCTGTAATATAGTTTTATCAATAATTAATAGTTCAAGTAGTCAATTATAAATTACCTTATTATACATTTAATATGTATTCTCGTTTCTAATTGGTCAGAAAGCACCGGCTAATTTTCAGTATTCGGCATTTATTACGTATTTTCCGCCGATGACGTCATCAGCGTCCAATAATTGTTTTTTTGGATCGAACTTGCATCCAAAAAAAAATTATTGGACTCTCTCGTGCCCAAACCCTTGCGCGGCCAAAAGCTTGAACCTATAAGCGGGGGAAAAAAAACAATGGCCGACAGTAGATTTGGTACGCTGAATGAAAGTGAACTCTCCAAATTATTGGCAGATAAGGATAGTGAAAGCACGAAAAAAGCCACGAAGGGGTAAATAGAAGTAGAAATATAATATTTAGCTGACCTTTGACTTTGTGCAAGGTATTTGATATTCAAATTGTACTTTTCCTACCTCATGAACAGGAATCGTTTTACACGTTTCTCATGTCCTTAAATGTATAATAAAACAATTCTTGGATTCTGCTTTCGCATGATATCAAGAATTATTCAGACCTCGGTCTATGTTATCCGCCTCAGCTTCGCTTCGGCAGATAACATTGACCTCGGTCTGAATAATTCTTGATATCATGCTCAGCCTCATCCAATAATTGCTCATTAATTAGTGAGATTTATAATTGTATATACATAAAATGTCAAAATATACATTCTAGAATTAACTGTTGGATTCGAAACAAACCTGAAAACTAACTCAGATCGAAAACATGAAAAATATTTGACTCTAATTACCGATCAGGAAAATATATATGATGAAGTTAAGTTTGTTAATGTATCTATAAGCTCTTTAGGTGTATTTGGTGAATCGACGAATACTTTATTTGATATGCTCCATGATCTGAAGTACGACGAACAACGTATTAAATATGTAAAAAAGAACGGTGGGTTGTTTCGTAAATATAATCCAGAAGTTCGTGAATAATAATATTTTAAGTGATTGCGATTGGAGAGTTAAAAATTTGAGATGCAATAACAAACCGGTACTTGATGAGAATAACTTATTTTGTCAACAAAACGAGCAAATTGAGGCATTTTGGCAATTGCTTGTCAAAATCAAGTAATAATGGCTTCCAATACACTATTTTAAATTCACTTGCTGACTTCAAATGCGTTATAATACCGGCTGAAGCGTGTTTTAGCTTGCCGTCAACTTGCTAATTTATAGCAGTTTACATTACGGCCCGATTCGATGGTGCTCGTTCGGACGATGCATGGACGTAAGGTTGTTTATATAATAACTACAATGAAACACGCAATTTGATTGGTCAACAGCCGTGCAGGATCAGACAATCCTGCACGGGAAATTCTGAACAGAAATTCTTGCACATAATTTTACAAATATACTCGCATTGTAAAGTTTCATTGTACGATACCTTTCGACTTTGAAGTAAGTTTCCAATTATTGAGACGTTGGTTTAGTTGTATGAATAAATTTCTGATCGATACATTGCTATTCAGCAAGTAGCAACGCGTAGCGTTGAAATTCATCAGACCATGGCATTTGCGTACAACATCTCTCGCTTCAAAGTTGATCAAACGCTTCGCAATCTTCACATATTCAGGTCGAGAATCTTCAAAACTACTTTGGCTCTCTGTTTAGCGGGTTTTCCATTTCAAATTTCGTATATTTTATCGAAAAAGTCCGTGTATTTTCGCTGTATATTTTCGCGAATTTGGGATCAAATTCTGTTCACATATATTGTTGTTTTCAATAGCGTGGAGTAGCGATTCTCTGATTGGTTAATTCACGAATGTTGTGAGAACTGCACATTTCATCAGTAATTTTAATCAAGTTAAGCGTCGTTTCACTGTAGTAATTTTATAAAACAATTACCAAATGGTTTTTCCGTGCAGGATAGCATGATCCATGCACTTGGGATGTTGCTCAACTTTCGGAAGGCGTAAAAATACACTCGCCTACGGCTCGTGTGTTTTTACGCTTTCCGAAAGTCTCGTAATATCCCGCGTGCATGGATCACGCAATCCTGCACGGAAAACCATTCGGTATTCCTTTATTTGATGATTTCTGGAAACAATTTAGGATTTTGAAATAAATAAAACAACCTAATCTCTTTTAGAATGTTTTTAACAAGTTCTTACTAGTTTTTCCGATGTGGCAACAAGAACATTAAAGTTTGAACAAAGAAAATTCAAACATTGCAACCGACTATGCAATAACACAGTAAATTTGTATAATTAAGCGGCATCTAAACATGATAGGTTTTACTAAATTTTCTCCTGTGCAGTTATTACTTGCACTAAAGACACGGATGACCATTTGTTCGAAAGATAAATGAACAGGCTTTAAAATAAGCCTAAAACCGTTTTATTAGAAGTAGCAGTCCGAACGTTATTAATAAGCACAAAATTTGGACTCCGTTTTTTTTATACACCCTGTATATACAGGGTGTATCAGAAAAAACTGAACAGATTTGAAATTGCTCTCAATTTTGCAAAACACCTATTTGTATCCGGTTTTTTATATATATATAGCTTCTTTGGGTACTTAAAATGTAGAATAATGAAAAAAATTTCTTGAACTCAAATTTTGTGAACCAGGGGGGTGTGTCTTTTCCAACAAACTAAAAATGGCTCGCGCACAACATTTAAAAGTTGTAATCATGTTTTGAGTTAATAGATGGAAAATTTGTCGGGTTTTTAATTACTGTACAAAATTTCAGACAATTTGATTTAGTTTAAGTCCTTTAACTATTCACGCAAAGTTACATTTTTCCTAAAAATCAGCTTTTCGCATGCTTAATTAATGCATTCGCCTAATTTGCATATATCAGCAATATGCAAATTAGGTAAAGGCATTAATTGAGCATGCGAAAAGCCGATTTTTTAGAATAAAATAAATAGTTAAAGGCTTAAACTAAACCAAATTGTCTGAAATTTTGTACAGTAATTAAAAACCCGACAAAGTTTCCATCTATACACTCAAAATATGATTACATCTTTTAAATTTTGTGCGCGAGCCATTTTTATTTTGTTGGAAAAGACACACCCTCCTGGTCCACAAATTTTTTTCATTATTCTACATTATAAGTACCCAAAGAAGCTATATATATAAAAAACCGGATACAAATAGGTGTTTTGCGAAATTGAGAGCAATTTCAAATCTGTTCAGTTTTTTTTATACACCCTGTATATTTTAGCTAGTTTTATATTCAATTCAAGTGGACATCGATAAGCTACCTTTTATTAAGTGAGGTTTATCAATGTATATATAGTATATCGTAAATATCTAATAAAAATTTTCCATTATTATTATTATTATATCATGTAGTCAACTGTAAATTACCTAAGTCAGCAGTGAGATTTGCAATTGTATATATACGTAAAAAATTCAATAAAGTTTTCATTATTATTATTATTATTATTATTATTATTATTATTATTATTATTATTATTATTATTATTATTATTATTATTATTATTATTATTATTATTATTATTATTATTATACATTGTAGTTGGTAAAAGCAATTTGATTGGCTAAGAGCTTACAGTTAAATCGCGCAATCACGCAACCTACAGAAAATTCAGTTATCTGCTAGCAGATAAATCAGTTATCTGCAAATGAGCCTGCGATGATTAGCAAGCGGTATCTATTTACAGTCAAAATACAAGAACCTTCCCACTTCCGCTGCTGTAACTTGTTTTGTATTTCTGTAATTTGTTCTATTTTCTGTAGCGATTTTTATCGGCAAATATCGCGGTAGAATTCCCCTTTCTTTCCTTTATATACGTCAATTTGTAGCAAAGGATACACCTTTCGTTAGATTCTTTGCATAAAAGTTGCGAAATTTTCATTTTAGTACGTCAAATGATTGTAGTCGCGAATTTTAAATTTGTATAGTATGGACACACTTGGCGGCGGTTTAAAACCGATTTATCAGCAAATATCACTATAAGATCTAAGTTTCGCAACTTTTCTGCAAAGAATCTAACGAAAAGTGTATCCATTGCTACAAATTGACGTATATAAAGAAAGGAAAGCGAAATTCTGCCGGATCCTAACGCGATATGTGCCGATAAAGCGGTAATCGCTAAATAACATAAATACAAATCATGTTACAGAAGCGGAAGCGGGAAGGTTCATGTATTTTGACTGTAACACAAACAATAGATAATAAAACAATTATTGAATTCGGTTTTTGCGATACGTAAAATTATCAAGGTCTCGATAAGCGTTACCAGCCTCGCCTTCAACTTGACTGATAACGCTTACCTCAACCTTGATAATTCCGCATATCACAAAAACCTCACCCAATAATTCCGCATATCACAAAAACCTCATCCAATAATTGTTAATTATGGACATTATCATTATCATTATCATTGATGTCTAAAGACATATAGAAAGAGAAATAGTTTTCGTTAATTTGTCAAACGGAATAAGAGTTTTATTCAAAATATAATACTCTTGCTCAGGTGAAAATTTTGAACTCAATTTTATCCTTCCAACTGCAATTATTCAAATATCATTCCTTATTTAGGCAATCAGTCTTGGTCAATACTATGTCATTCCAAATGCAATGATTTGCAAAATCATCAACGCTCATATACCTTGGCAAATTGCCCCATTTCCAGTATATCCATTGTCACAAGTGCAAAAGAAAAATCCATCACGTTTGGTGCAGGTGGAGTTTGTATGACAGTTGTTAATAGATAGAGAACATTCATCAATGTCTAACGTTACATAAACAGTTACCATTAACGCTCAATAAGGTGTAAACCTTTTTACTTTTTGAAAACAATCCCATGAAGTTTTTGGATAAAGTCTTATCTTCTCCAATACTGTATTAGAGAATGTAAAAGACTTCTAGTTACCTTCACAAACAGTTCCATTTCCAGAATATCCATTGCCACAAGTGCACAAGAAAGATCCATCAGTGTTGGAGCAGTTTGAGTTTTGATGACAGTTGTCAAGAAATACAGAGCATTCGTCGATGTCTTAAAAGATATAACAAAATTTCGAGCTTCGTTAATTTTGCTAAATAATGCCTTGGTACATGCCCTAAATTTGTGTTAAATTCACCTTGGCAAAACGTCCCATTTCCAGTGTACCCAGTGTTGCAAGTACACAAGAAAGATCCATCAGTGTTGGTGCAGTTTGAATTTTTGTGGCAGTTGTCGACAGATAAAGAACATTCGTCTATGTCTAGAAACATATATCAAATAGTTTTTGTTAAATTGTGAAAAGGAATGAGGTTCTTCCAAACTGCAATGATTTGAGAAAATTTATATATAAAAATGTAAAAATAAAGGTTAATGAGACAACACGTTTGCCTTCATCATAATTGGTTATAATCTCGTAGAAAGGAAACAGGCTTGTCAACAGCCACCAAAATTGATAAAGCAAACATTTAATCGATCATAGTTCAAATATTTCCGGAAGACAGATTGACCAATCATAGGTCAACAATGAACATGTAAAGCAAAGGTCGATTCAAAGGGCTTCCAAACTGTAAACCATGTCTTGGTTGACCGGATAGAAAATTTGACATGTTGTGGACTGCTAAAGAATTAAAGATGCAACATGAACTGAGACAATTTAACAGC
Source organism: Paramuricea clavata (assembly GCA_902702795.2). NCBI lineage: Eukaryota > Metazoa > Cnidaria > Anthozoa > Malacalcyonacea > Plexauridae > Paramuricea > Paramuricea clavata. Next base: position 9,586 of record CACRXK020013669.1, read on the forward strand.
AACGAGTTTATAGATGCTGGAATCAACAGTATATCGTGCATATATGAATGACCCAGTATGATTCAGAGGCCTACTCTGGGGCGGTAAATCGCCGTGATATAATGCGATTTTGGGAAATTTTAGGCGATTTAAGGAAAACCTGGGACTTTCAAGCACCGCGATTTCATGCGATTTTAGGCGATTTAAGAGAGGATGTCCACAAAAATCAAACATAAAGCGGCCACGACTGAAAAATCGATTTTGCTCAAATTTTGCCCAGATATACCTTATTATATCGGAAAATGCACCATATATTTTTTTAGGTCAAATGCTTTTTTAACTTTGAGAAAATGCCGTTTTAACACGACCACCCTAAATCGCCATTTTTTCTGGGATAATATGCGCTGATTATACAGATACATTTCACGACGACAACCGTTTCTAATCTATCTAAACCCCTAAAAATCTTGTTTTCGGTTATTCAAAGGACTGTGTACATGACTTACAGGAAATCTGAGTTACTTTTAGGAATAGAAATAATCGTAGTTTTGGAGCACACTTTATAAAATAACATGTATATAATGCGTGCTCTGATTGGTCGAAACCCGTGTTTGGATCAGGCCATCCAAACACGGAAGACTATCGTGTTGTTTTTATTTTATAAAACAATTACTTTATGGTTTCCCTGTTAGGATGGCCTGATCCAAACACTTGGGAATGTTGATCGAGTTAAGAAAAGCGCGCAAAATCACTCGCCTTCGGCTCGTGTTTCGCGCGCTTTTCTTAACTCTCGCAACATTCCCGCGTGTTTGGATCAGGCCATCCAAACACGGAAACCATAAAGTAATTGTATAATCTTACTTCATTTACGATACCCTCTTAACAAAATCGATTTTCACCATGCGATAAAGCTCCAAATCGATCATGCTTCTACTAGTTGGCTCTTTAATAAACAAGCTTTCAATTGACGTAAATACTTCTTTTGGCAAATGAATACGCGATAAACGACAGCGCGTTGAAATCTTCCATTTTTGACGTCTTGCAAGTCAAACGCTGTTAATTTATACACCGTCAAATATAAACAATTTAATCAAGTATTCTAAGTATTTTAACTTTTGAGAAAAAACATATTCTTGAATGGGGACTTTTCGCTTTGCTAAGGTTAAAAGTGGTCCAGAAATCCCGGTATATTTGTAAAAAAAATCATCAAACATCCAGTATTTTGAGACATTGTTGACGGTTGCATGATAACTTCAGATCATTATTCAACGTGATCTACGACCCGGCCGTTTGACTTTAGCGCTAACATATACAAATCGATGAGCTATTTAAGGATTATATTTGCTACTAAATTTCCCAAAAGAATTGGAACTACAACTGCTGTTTTCAGAGGTTTTGATCCATTTTGTCCATATTAATGTACCATTTTATTTATCGACTGATGTTTACAAATACGTAAGTTAATTATTAAGCAGCTGTTAGCGTGCGTGTACATGTGAAATGAACGTTTATAATGTTTATCCATATAAGGAGTTTTTATTATTAGTTTACCAGCCCTTATATTTGAATAGTCGTTTTCTTTCAAGTTGTTTTCGTTTTTATACTCTGCAAAGTTGATTCCGCCGAAATGTTAAGGTATTCGAGAAAACTATCGAACTTTTCCATGATATTTACAGAGAAACGTCACAGCTGTAAACCCCCCTCCCCCACCCCCAAAACGAACATATGACGTTGCTTGTGGAAAAAATTGATACGTGAGGCTTCCCGAAAACCGCAAGGTTTACACTATTGAATTAAAATCCCACAGACCACAACGATTATACGTATTGATTGTTTCTTGACGATAGTAGACGCGTACGTGCATGTTGCGGAAGAGATTATTTCGCTGGCCTCAGATTGACAAAAGGTACCCTGGTTCTAGAGGTTTAAAATAATAAACCTCTGTTTGAAACCGGCAATTAATTAATCGAACCGCGCCAATCAGCTTGAATTAGGGTAGATAGTTATGATAAGACAAGGGCGGCGCCAGGGCCGCCCATGCAGGGAGGCGGCAAAGGGAGCAATTTTCTCCGCGACCCCAGCTCAAGGAAGACAGGCAAATACAAATTTGCAAGGCGATAAAAAGTTTGTCGACGGAGGGTGGTAATTGTGGTTCACCGGGTCCCCAAGGGTATAATTGGCCCTGGAGCCCCATATTTCACTGAGCTGGTTTGGGCTGCGCCAGTATTTCTCCGACGGGGGGAGTCATTAGTGCTCTCTTTTGATCTTTGTCAATTGGCATTAAAACCGCAAGATCTACCGACAAGTGACCAGGGCCGGATTAACGTTGCGCGAGGCCCGTGGCAAATTTTAGCGCGAGGCCCCCAAACCTCCCCCTTCTTCTTTTTATGAAAACCATTGAATTTAAAGACACACAAAAGTGTTAAATAATTTTTTTCAATATTTCAATTTATTTGCATCAATTATAAACGAGATAATGGCCTGCCTGGCACAGTTGGTGGGTATAAACAGGATCATAATATAACAGCTCAACGCAACTAGAGATTATATGAACACGAGTATTGCATATTTTCCCGGGGCCGTGCCAAGGCGAACTACCAAGCCTAAGGGCCCTAATGCGCGAGGTCCCTAAATTCGCGAGGCACCTAAAATGGGTGTGTCCCAATAGAAAATGGCCATGTTCTCGTAAAAATGGGCGTAGCACAGTAAAGCGCGAGGCCCATGGCATTTTCCGTATTTGACACGTGGTTAATCCGGCGTTAAACGAGCAACAAGCTTTCATTTTCTTTAAACGCGACGTGTGGGGAGACAATAATAATTTGTGGTGTCGCACTTGGCCAACATATCTCAATGCTGTATTTTTGGGTACTATAGTACTTGTGAAATATAATAAGATCAATAGACATTAGTGTATCAAAATAAAGTAATTTTACTGATTATTTTAACTGTGCATCAAAGTAAAGACACATTATTCTAAACTACAGTATTTGCTATATGCCTATAATTTGCGTTTAGGTGGTAGAATATATAATAAAATAACAAATCCTTGTATGGATAAATGTTCATTTCACACGCACGCTATTAACAGCTGCTTAATAATAACTTATGTATTTGTAAACATTTATACTCGATATGTAAATACTAAATGGTACATTATATGGATCAATGCAAACTGAAACAAAACAACAATTGTCAATTGAAGTTCTAATTTTGGGAAATTTAGTAACAAATATAAAATCCCTAAAGAGCTCATCGATTTGTATGTTTGCGCTATTAAAAGTAGACAATATTGAACAATGATCTGAAGTTGTCATGCAACTGACAACAATATTATATTTCAAAATACCTGTATATGATGATATTTTACAAATATCTCGGGATTTTTGGACCAATTTTAAACTAAGCAAGGCAAAAAGTCTCCATTCAAGAATGTATCTTCTTCTCAAAAGGTAAAATACTTAGAATACTTGATTAAATTGTTTACTTCGACGGTATATAAATTAACAGCGTTTGACTTGCAAGACGTCAAAAACAGACGATTTCAACGCGCTGTCGTTTATCGCGTATTCATTTGCCAAAAGAAGTATTTACTTCAGTTGAAAGCTTGCTTATTAAAGAGCCAACTTTAGAAGCATGATCGATTTGGAGCTTTATCGCATGGTGAAAATCGGTTTTGTTAAGAGGGTATCGTAAATGAAGTAAGATAGTGTGCTCCAACACTACGATTATATCTACTCCTAAAAGTAACTCAGATTTCCTGTAAGTCATGTATACCGTCCTTTGAATAACCAAAAACAAGATTTTTAGGGTTTTAGATCGATTAGAAACGGTTGTCGTCGTGAAATTTATCTGTAAAATCAGCGCATATTTTCCCAGAAAAAATGGCGATTTAGGGTGGTCGTGTTAAATCGGAATTTTCTCAAAGTTAAAAAAAGCATTTGATCTAAAAAATATATGGTGCATTTTCCGATATAATAAGGTATATCTGGGCAAAATTTGAGCAAAATCGATTTTTCAGTCGTGGCCGCGAAATGTCTCATATGTTCGATTTTTACTGACATTCACTCTTAAGACGATTTAAGAGAAAATTCTAAATTTTAAGGATTGCAATTTAGGTGTTTTCAAGGTAATTGAAATTTACATTTTGCTCCGGTTTCCTCACACAGGGCAAAATTGGTAGGGTGGGTTAGAATAAACACAGTTAGAAAAGTAATATCATATTCTCATTGTAAAATAGT
>CACRXK020013671.1:0-13800 GCA_902702795.2 Paramuricea clavata
CGAAGATTTTACGAAGATATTACGAGATTATAGTGGAAAACCGCTTTCCAATTGTATTGACGTCACCCTCAAAGAACGCCCGTGAGGTAGTCAACCCCTTCGAACACGACCTTATATGAGAAACTGGTACCGAGTATTACGCAATCTAAATAATTAGCATATCATACGTCAATCCCACGCCAATCTGGTTCCCCAAGAATGTCAATACAAAATTGACCATTTGTGATTAATTTGTCTATAAAATTGTTATATGTACAAATTTAATGAATAAGTTGTACAGTCTGTAAAAAATTGGTCTTTTTTGGTCGCAGTTGAAATGAATTAGCCTTTCTCACGATGACGAATATCCGCTATTTTTGGGTGGCATTCAATTCTCGTTAACCAATGTAGACAATTAAAACAAAGTGAAAAGCAATTTTTCAAAATAAACTAACCATTTACAGGCAAATTTATCATCATTTGTCCAAAAAATTATAAAAAGTTGCTGTTATGTTGACTTATCTCGCAGACTTCGGCTAAAATGCCACCCAAAAATGGCGGCGTGAGAAAGGCTAATTGAAAGATTGAGTCGTGGATGAAGCGGAATCAGAATGCTTGCCATGACATATTAGCGGTCTTCACCAACATAATTCTACCACCTGAAGTTTTGTACCTCGGGAATGTCCAATGTTATGAAAATGCCGCCCCCCAGTTTTTTTCAATGGATAGTCGCTCTTGAAATATAGCAAATGAAGGTAGAAGATATATTGTTAGAAAAGAGGGCTTTATGCCTTTATAGCATTATTAGCAAAACCAAGAGCTGGCAGGGAAGCAGTGACCTTTTACCATGCCTTGTCATATTCATAAAAGTTGCTTTGCGAATAGAAAAGAAAGTATCAGCAACGTGCGAAGTTGGCTTTGCAATTTCCACACAAACCTCATTTGGAAACCTCCTAATGTAAGACGTGCCAAATACAAATCTATCTTTCTTTATAAAATCTTTAAAGACCATGTAATGTCCGTAATGTAAACAAACGCTTTGTTTACATTTTGAACTCAGTGCTACAGTTGTAAAATATGATTAGATATATATTATATTGAATTTTTAACACTCTTCTGGTTCGCTATGCTTGTAAATGAATACAGACTAGAGGTTCAATTCAAGAAAGTCAAAAGATACGAAATATTAGTAAATAGTAACATTCCAACGGTCGGGTACCGACCATTGGAATGCAAGCCTGCGCAGAACGTATGCGCAGAACGGATGTATACATGGTCTTTAATAACCACACCGCTTACAATTTGAAACAACTGTTTATTTCGAGAAGTGATGTACAAACGGCATATGATCTCAGAAATAATAATAAAATCTATCACTTCGAATGCCGAAAAGAGAATTTCTCAAAAAAAAAACACATTGAAATACAGCGGAGCTAAGTGATGGAATGTACTTCCGGCTGGCGTTAGACATGCTCCATGTCCTCCATCGATGTATGCCTTTAAAAATAGTTGAAGTCAATTGGTCGTCCAGTTCTCGATGAGCTGCGACACACCGCGACCTTGCAAATATCGCCAGACGCCCCCATTGAAACTAGCTTTTGTAAAAAAAATATTATAAACAACCGCAAACAACGAAACAGGAATTTAGAATGTCCCAGATTTTACTATTTTGACACAACAATCTAGCCTAGTAATATTTTAATATTTTATAGCTACGAAAATTTCTTAGGTGTATTGGCAAAATAAAATTAGGTATATATGTCCATTTATAGTTCATTGGTCAGTTCGACATCATTCTATATATAGCCACCGCAAAAATTCCAATACAGATAGCAGCTGGGATAAACCATGACAATGCTCTAAATGAAACACAGAGTAGAATCAATCAATTTATACACAAACGAGAGTGAATTTCAGAAGTTACACTGTTGTATAGAGCTAATTGATTTACACTTCTTAAAAGAAAAAATATGTCCACTCACGTTGATAGATTACTTGAGCCTTCTTCGTCTGGATCATACTTTAAATGAAAGTCAAGAAAGCTTACATGAGCTTGTTTGCTTCAATAAAAATTCAAATTGACTGTCGTTTACAAAAAAGGTGTAACTAGAAGTTGGTTTTTAATCAATTATTTGCAATTCTTAAAGGAATATAGCGATGAAAAATAAGTTTGTATAATTTGATAGAACTTTCAAAATCATATATGAAACTCTTTTATCAACTTTTCATATCTTGCGTCGGAAAATTTATTTCCTTATATTTCTTATTATTAATTATTATATATTAATTATTTTTTATTATGCCGAATATTGAGGGGGAGCCTAATATTGGGGTGCCCCCCCCCCCCACAAGATCCGTCTATGATCTAAGATGACGGACAGCTCACTAGCCTGTGTCACACCAACAGTTCACTGATTTATGATGATTTGGGTCTAAATATTTGGAGAACTAATAAACATTTGAAGAAGCTGTAAAATAGTTGTCCCCATAATTTTAAAAGTTCTTTCAAATGAGACAAATTAGATTTTTATTACCACATCCCCTCAACTTCATTTTTATCTTACCGGTTCATAACCTCCTTCGTGATCATCCTGAAAATCGTGAATTTCAAATTTAAAACATTGAAGGTGCAAGTTTGCATGGCGTTCATAGTAAAAATAAGGAGCAATTTGTGGTTACACCATGTAACCACGCTTCACGCATTAATTCAATATGTTGCGTTAAAACGCAACGTGTATCAACGCGCAATGCATATAATTTTTAAAGTGTGTATTTTCTCAACAATCTGTTTTAGACAATCGGAAATATAGACAATTCTACCGATTCCGATTGTCTCCCGATAAGGCAAAAATCGGCCCGATAGTCGATACCGATTATCGGCCAATCAAGGTCAATCACTACCTACAACTTCGTTGGGAAGTGAAGAAGGGCTTTCACTCAAAACGTTGAAGTTGTGTCTCTATTTTTCATGTAGTTGTACCTCTCTCAATCGGCAGCGGGCATTGTCAGATGTCTATATTCCACTGGATATTGGATACCTGTATGTACATCCGACACTAATATTACATATTTGTCCTACTCAGAAAAACTTGCATGTGTATTTCATGACGTGTGTGTAGTTCAAGACAAACTATCTGGAAAACGTGATTTGTTCCCAGAACATACATTTTGTGTGTGTTGGTGTTATGTACTAGCTCAGGTGAATATGATGTTTGTGGTGTTACTCTGAGTGTAACACCACAAACATTGTTATTAACAAATCATGTTACTTCTGGCTAGTTTTGTTACTTCTGGCATAGTTCGTCAGATGCATCTTGATGGATTATCCCTCTCAAGCATAAATTGGGCCAGTCGATTGAGGTGAAAATGTAGACAATATAATTTCTCACCTTAGCCAATTCACCGATATGATAATCTTTCATGAGCTCTCTGGCTTCGTTAGAATGACCAACGTCTTCAAAAGCCTCTGTTGCTCGTTGTCCTTTGAAATAAGGCAGACAGAGTTTAGCCCTTATACATCCCAAACTGTACGCCCAATCATTATATAATAATATTGTCAACCAGTTTGCCTTGATGCACCCCACTTTCATATTTTACTCTATCTAACGCCACACAAATTTATTATGGGGGCATTAATGAGTTGTTTAAAATAATGGTACCTGTACCACTGTTTTTTGTTCCACTTTTTTTGTTCTATGGACTATTTAGGTAGTCCAAGAACCAAAGTGGTACGGTACCAAAAATTGAGCGTAGTGTAAACGGGGCTTTGGTGAAATATAAATACTGTTTATTTTGCTTAGTGGAAGTTCATTGAGGGCAAGAGCATTTCTTTCACAATGAAATAAGTAGGATTTGGGTCAGACTGTGCATCCAAATGCACATTTCCACCATTTAGTGATGCCCTAATAAAAGATATACTGTGGTTCTAGTTTCATATCTTGAAAAAATAGAATAGGTACGTTGGAAAATAATTTTGTCTTTAATTAAATCTCTTTTGCTTGACATTGGTCAGCAATGGCCATGAGTGTGATCATTTGGAATAGACCCTTCTGGAAAGTACTTAGACTTGGCTACAGATCGAGCCTTGTTTCCAGGATTGAGATATCGGCTTAACGGCCTGCATTAGATGACCTAATTTATAAAGGTCTTTCATATTATCTAATATATCTGTATGATTTCATAAATGTGTCACCTGTAACAAGATAAGGAACTCTAAACCCAAGATCACAAAATTAATCATGAAAACAAACTCTCAAAAGTGTATTGCCACAACACACAAACATTCAGGGTGTTAGCTACAGTAAAAAATTCTGCGTTAAATGCGATTTTCCCAGTTACCTTGAGGTCGCAATTTTGTCAGCCAAAAAATAGTTATTTAATATTATAAATATTCAATTACTTTTTCCCCAATATCAGTTAAATGCAGATTTTTTGTTACTTTTGGCTAACACCCTAATATTTCAACCAGAACAACAATTTTCTTTGCAATACCTGCTTGGTCTAATAAAACTTCTTCTCCTCCAGGATGCTAGTGATAAACAAAACATAACAAAAGAGTGGATCTTCAGATGGAACAGTAAATTTCAAAATATACTATTCTGGTTGAAGAATATAGTAGTTCTAACAATTGTCAATTTCGACCCCTGTCATACAAGAAAACAAACCATATTCAGATTTCACATTTTGAATTCACACAAGACTTAGTGATCAGGTGATCAACTTACCGTACAAATTCAAGGGCGAACAAATGGAACTGGTTGAATTTGTGCATGCTTCCCAAATTCCTATGGTTTACTGTCGTTTTGTAGTTCTACCTTTTCATACGCTTACAGTTTCATACTCTGCCTTTACCATTTCTTAGCCAAGCTATGTCGATTCATACTCATCCTTAAGACAGTTTGTACCCAGAGATCCAGGTCATTCAGTACCCAGAATTTTATGGTGAAATTTTATAGTGTTTATCTTATAGAAAATATTCTCCAGTTTAAACTGCACTTTCCAGCATTAGAGTTTTAAATTACTTGCAGGCAAGTTGTCTCATTGAGCATGGTACAAAATTTAGCATCATTCTCAAAAAATGTATTGATCAGAGTGGCCATATCCAGCACAGTTAATGTGACAACTTTCTGTAAATAGTTTACAGTGGTGCTTTTTAAAAAGGTTTAGTACACACACTTGTTTGTCTAAATTTATTGTACTGTAGCTACAAAAACTCAAGTTATATTCAATTATATATGATCATTCTTGCATTTTATTAAAGTGCAGTCAGCCACCAGAGTCGGGTACAAAATGACCAGAATTTGGCTACGAAACTGACTAAGCAATCGAGTACAAAATCACTGCATTATGAAATGGTCTGGACCCATTCCTATCTCACAAGTCAAAAGTCATGATTTTGTAAATTATAAGTCTGTGCCAGTGTAGGTAGTGCCAATAACACAGAGTAGATACATATACAGAGTTGTAACTAACTAGTGTACCCACTTTTTTGTGTGCATGCTCGGCAAGTTACTAGATGCATGCATCTGATTGGATAGCGCGGCTCGCTTTAAAACTTGCCGAGCACGCACAGTTGATCATTTTTTGCCTGGTCGCCTGAAAAAAGTGGGTACATGAAAACGTAAGCTTCCGCAGTGTTTACAACGGTCAGTTACAGCTCTGTATATGTATTTACTCTGTGCCAATAATAAGAAAGCTTTGGATTGGATAGGAATGCAACTACATAGTCTACATGCAGTACCTGATCAATGCATATTTCGAATGAAGGCCTTCTATAAACATCCCGACAAAGCACCTTCACTCAAAACGGCAAAGTTCTCCTTGTATTTTTAAGGTAGTTGCATCCCTATCAATCGGAAGCTTGCATAATTTTGTGACACATTGACATTCTTGCTTCACTGGGCACTGCCTTCACAAGATGCCTTATGGCTATAAAATTTAGGTAAAAAACTTGTAGGATGCTTTAAACATTGAACTATGGCCGCTATTTAATCTGTAAAAACCACGTTGTTTTCTACGTTCTAATCGTCTTTTAGTATCTATAAAACATGTCATACATGCCTACCTCGTCCAAAAATTTAGTTATATCGTAAACGTGGTTATTTATTGCGATCCACAGTGATTTCGCCGTGTCATGTTCTTGCAATTCGGCTAAAGTAATGATTTTCTTTTCTCCTGACATTTTAAGTGAGTAGAACCAACCGATTTCAAGCTAAATTGTTGTTAAAATGCCACAATTTTGGAGATTTTGCAACAGATATATACGTAAATATAAAATAGGAAAACGAAAATACGAAATAGGCTAAAGTTCGAACACGACCTTGTATATGAAACTGGTACCGAGTGTTACCCTGGTGTTACGCAATCCAAATCATTAGCATATCATGTGTAAACGCGCTTTTTAATTTTACCAAAAACTGCGCTTTGTTTATAACTTTTATATCTTTTGAATTTCTTATTACTCTAGAAAAAAATGTTAAAATACTTATTTATACAAAATTAATATTAATTTGTTCATTAGTATCTTACACAATTTTTTATTTAAATTTTTATTTTTTAAATAAATAAAATATTTTACACAAGGCACACAGTAGAGTAGAGTTCTTAGTTATTAATTTTTAAAATCACGAACCATGTCAGCTCACATTTTTGCAACCATCCTGCTGTGCATATTTCCATAAATCGTTCTCATGCTATACTTTATAAATATTATTTCCTCATTAACTCATGCAACCATGATATTCTGTTTCCAACATGATATGGGTTTAAAGGCATTACAGATTAATTCTTTTATAAAACTGTTATGTGTACAAATTTTAAATATTCTGTAACAATTTTGTCTTCTTTGGTCTTGGTTGGAATGAAAGATTTATTTGTGCATGAAGTGGAACAATATTTAATGCTTGAACCGGCCATTACATATCAGCATCATCATAAATATCACCAATATAATATTCTTTCATCAGATGTTTTGCCTCTTCGGAATGACCGATATTATCAAATGCCTCTGTGGCATCCTCTCCTACATATTAATTAAGGATTACAGGACACATTTGTTAGACAATTGACATCAATCAATAACCAGTAGAACTTCAAAGTAAATGGGATTGACTTTTGCTTTGAAATACTAGTAGTGATAGGCTATATGTATATAGGCAGATAAATGAGATTTCAGTAGATGCATGGAATTTCAAGTGAAAATTCATTCAAACATCCACTGCTCAGAAAATTTTAATCCATTACATTACTGTTGTTAAGGCATGAGCCTCAACCTGTCATAACTTATAGTAATTAACCAACAATAGGGTGGGGGGGGGGGCATTTTTTGGGACAGCCTGTTAGCCTGTATATTAAAAATTGCCCTGCCCTCCAGAAGGCAGAAATTTCCTCCTTGGCCTTGGGGACAGGGAGGATCTTTTCTCATTATAAATTATACAACTCAGAAACAATTTAATATATTGATACAATTTGAATTTACCTGCTTTATCAAACAGTGGTATTTCACCTCCTGGGTGCTAAATCATAAAAATTATATTAAATGGTATACGAATTAACGAAATTACGACTTACAACCCGACACCCGTCCCCTAATAAGATACAATCAATACCCACAAAGCTTTACTAGTATATAGCTCCTTGTAAAGCTTGTCGACCGACTTTACATTGTGTTTGGGCAATCATCAAAACTTTACAGTATAACACTATAACTGCGAATTTTAATATGACAGTCTTCGACAAGTTTCTATTTTTTATACATAATTTTTCCAAACATGTACTTTGAGTGAGTTAAGAGTACTTCGACATTAAGTATTTGTATTGAGAGATATCGATCTACAAATAATCAGGCTTAATTGATATAAAGAAAAGCAGAATGTAAATATTTGTTTGAAACACTCAGACACATTGCGTATCACTATAAAATTGACATTTACCTCGGTGATAAATTTCGAAATATTGTACACTTTTCCATGTACTACAATCCATATATTTCCTGGCGAATTATGTTTTGAAATTTCTTTCAAAGTAAACAGTCTTTTTGTGCTTGACATTTGCGTTTGTAAAATATTTTAGAACGCCAATATTTAATAGACTTAGTTAATATAGGTCGGCCAATATTAGGTTAATAAATAATGTCAAAGGTTTTAAAATTGACCGGTCTCTAGGAGGTATGGAGGGGGCGTGTGACACACTCGGCGTCTACGAGGGTTTGGCATTCATGATCATTCGGCTATGACATCAGTATCACAGTGGAACACACATCCCCCCCTGACACTATCCGCTGGAGGGCACTATCCCTATAAATCCCGTTTTCCGCTAGAACTAGCAAGAACTAGAATTCGAGCAGAAGTAGCCGAATTTGTTCGCGCGAAACGACTTTTCACTTTGTCAGCATCACTTTTGTTGACGTGATAAGCGATGCCGACAAATTATTATACAGGGAAGTTTTTTTGTTAAGAGCACTTGACAGCATTTGTGCACCTGATCATAATCTTTAACCCTCAGGGTTTCAATGTCAGCCAACACATTTAGACTGGACTTACAAAATGTCACAAACATTAGGGATAATTATGTTAGTCATGTTAGGGCTCGGTTATACTTTGGGTGGTTGGCTTGGATCCCATATAATCTGAACAGTTGATCATGTGTAACTGATAGACTGATTCCTGAACTAATTATAACCTAACCTGAAATTTGAAAACCTTAAAGTGAAAACCGGAATCGTTAAATATTAAAGAAAATCAGTACTGCACAGAATCCCATTTATCACTGACACTTTACAAATTGTTATCACTGCACCTTAAAATAATCCCTGCTGTTCAGCCTGAAGATCCAAAAGATAGCACACATACATATACTACATGGTGCAAGGACTATCACTACGACTTTCTATACACTAGGTTAATGCATTTATCCTCTATCTGACAATGTCAGAACCGTTTTGCTCTGAACGAGACCAGAAATTACAGGCGTAAAAATCTCAAATCTTGTAGCAAGTCTCCCAACAAGCCGTCAACAAGTTGTGCTCGCACTTCGTGTCCCAAGTTGTCAACAAGTTTGGAACAAGCTGTTAACACCTTGCAACAACCTTGTTGATATTATCAGGCAATAAGTAAGGTTGTTCCAACAAGTCCAGTACAGTGAAGTCACGATATAACAATATTGTTACAACCTTGTGTGTCGCCATCAGATTCGTTAGAACAACCTTGTAACAAGTCTGATAATGTAATCAAGTTTGTTACAAGTTGTTAACAGCAGAAACAGCTTGTTCCAAACTTTTTACAACAACTAAGGAACAAGCAGTGCGAAGACAACTTGTCGACAGCTTGTGAACAGATTTGTAACAACTTGTTTGCAGACCTGTACCAACTTGTGCGTTTTTACGTGTGTACTTGGTCTTGAGTTTAAATTTGTTATTTATGTGATCTTTATAAGTGACTAGTGTTGTCATGCAATTGTCACTACTATCCTGTGAGTGAAATATTGTTTGTTTATACATTGTTCTAGTTTTTATAGCTTTTATTGTTTTAACAGTCGAAATATATGTTGATTTTGTTGAATTATTTGTTAATTATTCGTTCATTTTATGCATGATGAAACGCTAACAACTGAGTCGTCAGTCGGGAACCTTGTCAGCCTTTCGCGCTCGTATTCGACTTTTCCGCTTTGCTGTTGGACAACCTTAATATTGAAATAGCTGTATGCATGATTTCAAAAGTTTTGAAACAGATAATCAATCACAACATTTGAAATACTGCATGTATGAAATTCAATTTAAACGTATTTAAAACTAGTTGTGTTCTAGTGAAATATTCACAATTCTTTACATAATATCTGCCGTGGAAGGATGCATCTCTTCTGGCAACTGGGCTTTAATGTAAATAAGGTTCTACCACTTAGTCTAATATTTTTCTACAACTTGCAATCCAAAAAACAAAGATATACAGTTTCTACCATTTATATAATACAAATTCAACACAGCACAATTCTATGAAAATTACATTAAATTACCGGAAATAAAATTCAAAACATGACAATACGGAGTCAACTTGAAATTGACTTTCACCCAAGGCCAAGCAAACTTCAAGTGAACTCTTGAAACTCTTCCCTGATATACATGTATTGTGTGTTAGACATAACCAAATAGAAATAAATCGATTACTACATTTATTTTTTATCGTGCAGGATATTAGAATATTTTTACCAAGAAAAGTTATATCATATTTACAAGGTCTTGGTTTTGTAAAACTGTGATACTGTTTTTAACATAGTCCTATCAATTACCAAAATGTTATACGTAGTCTCACTCAAAAGATGTTCAAAAATGAAGAAGTTTACAGTGTTGTGTCACTGGCCAAAGGTGTTCTCACCACTGTATGCTATGTACAAGAATCCGTCTTCGTCTTTGTGTTCTTCATAAATTGCTCCCATAGTGGAACTGAATTATAAAAATACAGGATGCGTAAGTCTGAATATAGCCAGTGGTGTTGTGGCCGGGGGGGGGGACATGCCCCCCCCCCCTACTGTTTGCGACCCGTCGGAAAATTGTCAATGTTGTCGACGGGGGGAGGGTGGGGGTGGGTGAAGTTTAAAATGTTGTCATCCGGAATAATTTTTGGTTTGTTGGAAAAAAATTTCGGTTTGTCGGAAAAGCACTGCCCTTGGCCCCCCAAAAACATGGGTCCCACGGCGCCACTGAATATAGCAAGGGTGTTGACCCTAGGGGGATTGGTGGCAGACACATCTTTGCCACTTTTGGACATTCATAACATAATCTACTATAAATTTATGTCTATTTGTCATCCTCATCCCCCAGTTTTTTACTCTTGAAATATAGCAACTGAAGGTAAAACTTCAGTGGAGATATTGTCAGAAAAGGGGACAAGCAAAACCATGAGCCGGCAGGGAAGCAGTAACTTTTACTATGCCTTGTCATATTAAAGATGCGGTACAGTCCATATATAAACAAAGGCGCTTTTTGCATTTCAGTACCAATCCAAAATATTGAATTTTGACAACTATTTATATTTTCATGATTCTAGAGTATAATAAATTATCAAGACAGAACAATCAAGCTTTGTAAGAACATAAAATGGAATAAAATCCTAAATAAACTGTTTGTATAATAAAAAGGAGGCTCCTTTGGGCACATGCACAGATCAGATTGTACAGCATTTTTAATAAAAGTTGTTTGGGGAATAGAAGAGAAAGTTTTTTGTCCATCCTGTTATTAACAAGAATTTGTGTATTGGATGACAGCTTGACCAAAACATGGTTGTTATAAGACCTGGTTAGGAAACCCGGCAAACTTCAAAGAAATTATGCTATAAACAAACATGGAGGTTGAACAGTCAGTTTGACCCTGCACATATTGGTTTTAATTAATCAATGAGAATTGACCAAACGATGTAACACAAAATTCTCCATCGAAAAATGGTGGTAATACTTCGTTATTTGCAAAATATGCCATAAGATATAGCCCTGGTAGGCAAAACAAATACTTGGTACCCATTCCCTTCGCCAAGCTTACTGAACTGACTATTGTCAAACAATAGAAAGACAAAGGATTTTCCAACCATGAGGTCCCCTGCACATTAGGTACACAATCACCTAAAACAAAGGGTTTCCAAACCATGTCATATATATTAACTATGACCAAAAGCAACTCTTTTAACATGTCAGTTGAGCCAAATGTTGCACATGGTGAAGGTAATTAAAGGCTAATCATGATGCTTTATTCTCATTAGCACCTGTTAATGACCACTAGTGACAAAGGTCTTACAATTTGTTTACTAACAATGATTTTTATTCCAAAGAATTTCTTCGTGAACCATGCTGTCATATGAACATGTCACATGTTTCTGTATAAATAACATTTGTAGTTTTGGTAACAAATAATGCCGGCATTTTGTGATTGTTTATGTCTCATCAAATTTAGGCTAACAATGCTTGGTCATATAATACTTTTTGTTTGTGGAAACACCATGTAAATTTATTACTGCAATGCTTGCTCAACCTTAATAATTTAATGGACAAACTTGTCTCTACTCTTCGTGAATAAACAAGTTTGGCTTTAAGTAGAATTAACCCATTGAGTGGCAGCACTCTCCTCTTGATGAGTCTGGCATTAGACAAAGGAAAATAATAAAGTAGGGCACATTGCCACTTAAAGGGGGTTAAAGAATAAAAGTTTTTTTGAGAATTAACATGGGACAGAAATAAAAGGACACAATTCAGTTAAATTCGATCATGTTTTTATAAGTTTGATCTGTTCAATTGCCATACAGCAACATATCTTAGGGGCTATTTGCACGATCCCGGTTTGCCAAGATAGGATGATTCATTCGGCACATGAGAAGCGTGTCGTTTGAAACAGGCCTTAAGCCCGTTCTCCACTAGGCGAATTTGTTCGCGCAAACAGTAAAAAAGTAGTATAACTATATCTACACCTGGTTTTATGTGACTGTTTCGGTCATTAACATATGCCACCGAAACTATACAATCTTGAATAATTTTAATATTCCACCTGCAGGAAAAAATGGGTGCAGCCAACATATGTACAAAGTTCACAGCATAAACGAAATTGACAAACACATTCTATATCAAATTTCAAAATTATTTCGCAATATTAATAAAAAATTTCGCAATTTTCCATTCACCGTGGTTTACTTCCGGCTAAAAACGTTTCTTAGAATGAGTTTTTTATACGATTTCTACGCTCTATTTTCCATTTCATGCGATATTTATCAAATTTATTACAATTCTTATATCTAGCTACCTAAAATTTTAGTCAGAATCAATGCTGAAATATTCAAAACCGCAATAGAAAACATTGGGAATTTTGGATCAAAATATAAATAATGCTTTTATTTTTACATTGACTTCTGCCCGTCTATTTTGCTCTTTAAAAACAACGTATCTTTAGTCAATAAGGGTATTATTGAAAGGCGTAACAAATTTACATGTAAAATTACTTTAAATACGAGTTTAGCACTTATATATTTTATATTTACCTTGTTGTTGGCAGGACTTTGTTGACGAACAAAAACATAGCCTTTTCTGGAGCGAGTTGAATTCTCTTTCTGATTATGTACATGAATTGAGCGACTAAAAACATACAAAACTTGTCAAAATTTGTGGCGTTGGCAAAGGCTAAAGAAAGCTAGAAGTTTGAGTAAAATATGGGGCAGATTTAGATCATTATTAGTGTGATATACATAAAAGAATTCAACCTGTTAAGTCGTTAGGAACAAGAAATTTTCGTTTGTCGATATCAGGAATTGTTGATTTGGGAGCTTTTTCTACGACGACCTATTTTGAGCAGAGAAGATAAAACTCGATTAAACCACTAAGAAAGAAGTAAGGAATTTCACAAGGAAATAAAATTTGACATTTACCGGGATTCTATCAGGATATTTCGAACGAATTTTGGCTGATTCAGCCCGTCTCACTTCTGCAAGGGAACACAAAATTGGCTTGTAATTTACGACACTCGAAAACAAAAAAATGACAAAATAAACAACTTCTTAAACCTTACCATTCGTATGCTCGTCCTTAAAGGTCCACTTCATGTTCTTAGCAAGAAAATCAGACCAAAACAAAGTTACTAAAGATTAATTTTCCCCTTATCTTTGAGAGCAAAATGAAAAGCAAACCAAACCAAAGCGTAATGTTTTTGTCACGTGATTAACAACAATATTAGCCTGCGAGCAGGCTCTCTGGGGAAAGAGAGCCTGCAAGGATCCCTATGATGATTGCGTGCCACCCTTCAATTATGATGTCACAGGTCAATTAATAACAACCAATCAGCGCAGACCGGAATAC
>CACRXK020013672.1:0-13799 GCA_902702795.2 Paramuricea clavata
CTCCTTTCCCACCCCTCTCACAGTTACAATTAAATTTACCTCCCAGAATCTGGGAGGCACGTGACCAGCCGCAACCAGGGTCTCTCCCAGATGACAGACGGAGAGACCCTGGGAACGAGGTTGATATATAATTTGGCTTCACTTTTCACACCTAGATAAGCTATATCCAGTCTACTTTAGATCAGTGGTCAAATATGACAATAATGGCAATAATGGCGAACAAGACCATTTTCCTTTTAAAAAAGCATGCGGGCGGGGATGAGAAACTAATATACAATAAATAGTGGCCTAACTGTTAAACTGTAGACAATCGGTGTGTACATTCATTACAGAAAACCAGACTTTGATACATCATATTTATACAAATTTACAGAGTCACAAGCGAAGTTACACATATTGGAACCATTTCTCTGATCATAAAGCAGTATATGCATTGATTAATTGCTTTCAATTAAAACAAAGGAATATATAGCAGCTGTGCGATCAGTTAAAATGGCCCCAAGTCATTGGTCGAAACGGCCCCGCTTCTGTATACTCTTTTATACACGCAATTTGATTGATCAATAGCCGTGCAGGATCAGGCTATCCTGCGTAATTAAAATGCCTTCCCAGGATTTTTGTAGGATTCTCAAAATATAATTGTTTCACTGTAGTTATTTTATTAAACAATTACCAAATGGTTTTCCAAGCAGGATAGCGTGATCCATGCACTTGGGATGATGCCCGACTTTCGGAAATGTAAGAATACACTCGCCTGCGGCTCGAGTATTTTTACGCTTTCCGAAAATCTCGCGACATTCCTCGTACATGGATCACGCAATCCTGCACGGAAACCATTCGGTATTCCTTTAGTAGTATACTGTGTGTTACCAAACAACAGAAATAAATCCATTGGCAGAAATTAAAGCTACGCAATGGTGAACGTATTTGAATATAATAACTCCATAGTTCAATATTTACACTCTAAATTACCACCTAAACATTGAACTAGAAATACATGCATGCAATAACCCCTCGCCTGTTTTCAAAAGATATATACTCAGTGCCGTTGCGAGCACTTCGTCGCAGGGGGGGGGGGGTTAGATAGAGGGGGGGGGTTACCAAAAAGTTTCCAGATGTACAAAAATTTTTCAGGACATATAATAATTTTTCCGAAATTTAATACAGTTGTTTTCCAAATTCACTTTCTCAGTCATGTCCTGAGAATTACCTGAATTCCCCTGAAAATCTTCTGCAAATCTACTTAAATGTAGGTACTAAAAGTGCACTGGAAATCTACCTGAAATTCATCATGAGCAATAATCAGGGGTGTTGCACCCCCCCCTCCCAGTGAGTTCCAAGCAAACACTCTCTGATTTATTGTTCGTGTATTTCGATCACCTCCCAAAATATTGTGCATCATACTACAGAGCATTTTGCTGTTGTCATGCTCTAGCATGGTTCAAATTTATGAATTTTTATTATATAAAGTATAGTGTTTTACAGAGATTTCGAGCACTGATAAAAATGATAATCTCACATGTGAAATTATTCATGATAATCTCACATGTGAAAATTATCGCCTTTTCAATTATCGCCTTTTCAATTATCGCTTTTCTGTAAAAATTATCGCTTTTCATTTAAGACTGTCCTTTATATAATAAACAGAAAAATACATGGGTGGTTGGAAATACCAGATTTATTTTTTGTGTTGAACATGACATCTCACTCGTTCGCTGCGCTCACTTGTTCGCTGCACACTCATGTTCAACACTCAAATAAATCTGGTATTTCGTGCACCCATGTATTATTCTCTATTTAAACTACAGCTAGACTGGTTTAAATTATTATCAATTTATCAGTGATTGTAAAAGTTGGAGATAGAAGTGTTTTGTTTTATAAAATTATCAAGTTGTCGGTGATCGCAAAAACTCCAAATCCTTAATTTCAAATGTTAGAATGTTAGGGTTAGAATGTTAGGGTTTGTAATATATACATTTTAAGTGAGAATATATACATTTTAAGACCTATATATATAACCAGGAACGACTGCGAAAAATGCAGCACAAGGTCCTCTGGTAGGAATTGAACCTACGGCCTTGCGATTCCGGTGCAGCGCTCTAACCAACTGAGCTACAAAGGCCAGCTGTTGAGCTTTAACCGTAAGTTCATGTATATTTAAATAATCGGGTGTGCGGGTTATGATAAGGTGGACTTCAATAATTTGGATTCTTGCACTTCACTTGGTGGACTTAATATTAGAATGTTAGGGTTTGTAATCCAAGTGAGAATATATACATTTTCAGACCTAACCAGGAACGACTGCGAAAAATGCAGCACAAGGTTCTCTGGTAGGAATTGAACCTACTGCCCTGCGATTCCGGTGCAGCGCTCTAACCAACTGAGCTACAGAGGCCAGCTGTTGAGCTTTAACCGTAAGTTCATGTATATTTCAGTAATCGGGTGTGCGGGTTATGATAAGGTGGACTTCAATAATTTGGATTCTTGCACTTCACTTGGTGGACTTAATATTAGAATGTTAGGGTTTGTAATCCAAGTAAGAATATATACATTTTAAGACCTAACCAGGAACGACTGCGAAAAATGCAGCACAAGGTCCTCTGGTAGGAATTGAACCTACGGCCCTGCGATTCCGGTGCAGCGCTCTAACCAACTGAGCTACAGAGGCCAGCTGTTGAGCTTTAACCATAAGTTCATGTATATTTAGGTAATCAGGTGTGCAGGTTATGATAAGGTGGACTTCAATAATTTGGATTCTTGCACTTCACTTGGTGGACTTAATATTAGAATGTTAGGGCTTGTAATCCAAGTGAGAATATATACATTTTAAGACCTAACCAGGAACGACTGCGAAAAATGCAGCACAAGGTCCTCTGGTAGGAATTGAACCTACGGCCCTGCGATTCCGGTGCAGCGCTCTAACCAACTGAGCTACAAGAGACCAGCTGTCAAGCTTTAGCCGTAAGTTCATGTATATTTAGGTAATCGGGTGTGCGGGTTGTGATAAGGTGGACTTCGATAATTTGGATTCTTGCACTTCACTTGGTGGAATTAAAATTAGAATGTTAGGGTTTGTAATCCAAGTGAGAATATATACATTTGCATATTCTCACTTGGATTACAAACTATTCTCATTTGGATTACAAAATATATACACCAAATATATACATGTACTATATACCGGTACATTTGTATATTCTCACTTGGATTACAAAATATTCTCACTTGGATTACAAAATATATACATGTATATATTCTCACTTGCATTACAAACCCTAACATTCTAATATTAATTCCACAAGTGAAGTGCAAGAATCCAAATTATTAATTTCAAATGCCCCGCCGGGGCTAAGGTTCGAGTGGAAATGCCCAACCCCCGGGATGTGCTTTACAGGAAAATGGCTGGGCGATGGGGATGGGCACACTTGGATTTGGCTTGATGCATTAAAAGTCCTGTGCTTATTCCAGACTGCTTGTCAAATATTTACTTGCTAGAAGTAGAAATTAAATTTACTCTGATTAAATAAGTACTGGTCAATAAACAGAAATGTATTTTATTTCATAGTGTTACAATTTTATTTTTATACTATAAAAATAAAATATAAACATGCAGCATAGAATATGCAAATTCGAGGCAAAATTATTGTTGACTCGGTTTATTTATAGGATTTATAACAAATAGCAACTATAAAAGTTTGTACCTTGTCTTCACATCGTAATAGCCAATGCTTTTAATTTTACATATTTTAGAATCAGTTCCTTTCCTGGTAACTGCATTTCTAAATGAAATCATCGTGAGTAGTGAGTGCTGAGCAGGCTGTTTTACTATAACCAAATTTTAGGAATTGTTAACAACTTTGAAAAATATATCGTTGCACATTCGGTCACAGTCGGAAAAATGTTCATAGTATGTTGTACCGTCGTTTGCAACTAACGATGAACAGTCGTTCATAAAAACATTCGCGTGATTAGAATCTTCAATGTTTGTCAAGAACAACAACACTTAATTGTTGTTTCCCATGTGTGCAATAAAAATAAGTAACAAAACTTTGTCTGAACTTGTTGGGCTAGAGACCTACTGGAAACTTTTACAGGCTTTTTAATGAGAATAGAGAATATCATACTTAAACTTGTATAGCTACAGTATCATTGGTACATAGCGTTGTGAATACAAGCCTTTGCTTTAATACCTTTCGCTTCAGCAGTCTTTTTTTTCCATGCTTCTCTACGCTTTCCCAGGCGAGCTTCTCTTTCCTCAGCAGTCTCCTCGAGCAAACGTTGTCGTCTTCGCTGGCTCCCTCCTTTTCGCGAGACGTTCGGCTTTCGTGTCGTTTCCTTGCCGCTCTTCATTTGGCTCCATACAGTAGTCCATATCTTTTCAATTGGTATTTGATACCATAATTGTTTTATTAAACTCTTTATAGAGCAAATTGCTTTGAAAGCTGTCAAAGTTTTTTGCAAACGTACAAAATACTGCAGTGCAAAAAGCAAATTATTTTGAAGTATCTGTCAGTTGAAGTCGTCAGTTCATCTCACAACAACAAATTTTAAATTTGACCAATCAGTGTTCGCTATTCACGACAGTCCGCTATATTTTGAGATCAGTGAGGATGACCACCCATGAACGGTGAACCATGCGCCCGCGATATTTGATGAACTTTAGACTCCGCTAATGCTTTCGTTTCCCCGGGTGTAAATAGCCGGGGGGAATTAGTACCCTCGCACGGCGCTTCGCGCCGCCGGCTCGGGGATAAATGTAAAAAAATTTCTAGACCGACCGATCGTGCGAACGATATGATTCTGACTGTTGTCAGTGTTGAAGCGTTTCTTGTCTGGTACGTAAACCCAACGGATTTCCTGGCTTATGTAGAGAATGTGGAATTGTTATAAAATAACGAGATCCTGAGATCTAGTTGCCATCTGTGAGTAAATTCGAAACATGCTTAATATATGCCGTTTTGGCATCGCTGAGACTCTATGATCAAGAATTATGTCGAATTATATTTATCAAACGTATGGTAAAGTCATCCGATGCAGGCAAAGTCAAAGTAAAGACGCCTCCGTTGTGTGCGGTACAACTTGAATATTTAAATTGTAGACATAGTATATTGTGTAATAT
Source organism: Paramuricea clavata (assembly GCA_902702795.2). Classification (NCBI taxonomy): domain Eukaryota; kingdom Metazoa; phylum Cnidaria; class Anthozoa; order Malacalcyonacea; family Plexauridae; genus Paramuricea; species Paramuricea clavata. The sequence continues at coordinate 5,120 of CACRXK020013672.1, forward strand.
GCGTATATACAATTACTTCATATTTATTACAGTAAAATACACCAGGCACGTTATAAATATTATAAAGAGCTTTCATTGCCATTGGCTTTGTAGCTTGTGCCATACAGACTATCCTCAATTTTAGTTCGTAGAACTGATATAGCATGAGATCCAGCTTGTGTTTTCAAAACAAACACATGCTGCTGTGAGGCATCAACATAATTATTGACTTTATAGAATTAAACAGCCGATCAATAGAAACTTTATAAAACTGCTTATAAAATCTCATCAAGTAATTCTATGTCTGTGCGAGACTTTCTGCGTAGGCCTACATAGAGTTTATGAATTGCTGATCTATATATCTCTGGCAAAATGTAGAGACACTTTATACCATATAGGCCTAAAATAGGAAAATAGGCATGCAGTGCGTAGATGTTGCATGCCATCTGAAACTTTATGATGCGCTGGCGCTCATAACTTTTGGTTCAACTGGCCTGAGACTTAAAATATTTTGTAAGGGACCGGTCATAGAGTAAAAGTGGGGGTAGGCTGGGAAAATCATATATTTGGTATCTGCAATTTTTGTAGCCCACCCCTTATTAGCTGCTCGAAACTTTGTAGCCCACCTTTAAATTGCTGCTAAAAAATTATGACCCACCTTTTCAGAAAGGTGAAAGATACCAGCGTGGCAGCATTCTATTTTTCTGTTGCCAAATAATTCTGTGTTACAATACTCAATAGCTATTCAAGTGGTGCAATTAAATACAGATTAAAGGAATACCGAATATGGTTTTCCGTGCAGGATTGCGTGATCCATGCACGCGGGATGTTGCGAGACTTTCGGAAAGCGGGAAAATACACGAGCCGTAGGCGAGTGTATTTTTAGGCTTTCCGAAAGTCGAGCAACATCTCAAGTGCATGGATCATGCTATCCTGCACGGGAAAACCATTTGGTAATTACTCGAGCTCTGCTCGAGTCATAGTTTCGCTTCGGGTTTTTTTCGCGCAAGACTTATTCTCCCACGCGGCCGCTCTTAATTCTGGCCAATCGAAACAAATCGTGGACGCATGTGATTATTTGTGCTTATCTTATTGGCGTTCAGCGGGTTATTTGACTTCCTGCTCTTCTTGCTGGCGTTCAATGGCTCATTCGAAATTCACGACATTGAATTAAAATGGTTCCAATCATACTTAAGGAATAGAAAGCAAGTGTGTTCTGTTAATGATCAAACTTCTTCTGCAAGAACAATAATATGCGGAATTCCGCAAGGATCCATACTTGGTCCATTATTGCTTTTGCTATATATTAATGATATGCCTGACATTTTAGAAAGGACAACCCCATGTCTTTATGCCGACGACACTCAGATATCTTCCTCTTCGCATGATTACGATACATTGATTGACAATTTGAACATGGACCTTTCCAGTATTCATAAATGGCTTGCTAAAAACAAACTAAAATATCATAGGAAAAAAACAAAAGTCATGTTTATTGGATCTACGCATAATCTAAATCATAAAATAGGAAATAGACCCGTTGAGATTAACAAAATCCCAGCCATACATTTAAATGTCTAGGTGTAAATCTAGATGAAAAATTAAGTTGGGAGAAACATATTGATTCTGTATGCCATAAGATTAGCGCTGGAATAGGAGCAATTAAAAGAATAAAACCTTATGTTCCACACAAAACCTTACATGATGTCTACAAAACATTAATTCAGCCTCATTTTGATTACTGTTCTCCCCTGTGGGATAACTGTGGTTTGGGACTTCAAGACAAATTGCAAAATTCCAAAATCGAGCAGCAAGGGTGATTACCGGAGCTGACTACGATGTAAGATCGTCTGAAGTCCTAAACAAATTAGGCTGGGAAACCCTGGCTAGGAGACGAGAACAAAACAAGCTAGTATTGATGTATAAAGTCTTGGGGAACCACACTGCGCCAAACCTTAAAAATCTTTTTTCTCGGAGAAATGCATCGCAGAATATTTATGATTTACGCAATAGCGAAACTGATCTCTCGTTAAAAAAACCGAAAACGGAATTTCTAAAGAAAACATTTGGATACAGTGGAGCAATTCTATGGAATTGTCTCCCGCAAGATGTCAAGGCGGCTGAGTCAATTACGTCATTTAAAACAATGGCGAAATTGCATTTAAGCAGATGATAAGCTAATTTCTCCAGGACCAAATGATGGGAGGACAATATAGATTGTGGGCGGGAGGGGGGTTAGTTTTGCGTGAGGGTTGGTACTTGTTTAGGGGGTGGAGGTTTGGGAGGAAGATGATAAAATTTTAGGGTGGGATTCTTACATATTTTGTTCTATATATAATTAACATTTAGCTCTTTGTGTGTATACGCCCTTCGTGGAAACCAGTTGTAAATAATTGTCGAAGTTAGCGTATTGAAATAAAGTTTTACATACATACATACATGCTCTCGTGCTATTACTTTGTTTACTCTCTGATAACTGTATACTCAGTACTCTTTATACAAAAAGTATAGATAACAGTGGGTTTTAACATGCGTACTCGATCAAGTGTTTGTCAATGTATGTTTTCTACGCGTAGTCGATCAAAAGTAAACGGCTGTACGCCTTCTAAGCATACTCAACCAAAACGGGCAAACGGCGTACGCTTTCTAGTATTCAAAGCGTACTCGATCAAAACTTAAACGGCTGTACCCATATTCGGTCGACTCGATCAAAACTAAACGACTGTACGCATATTTTGTGTGCTCCATCTAGTTTATTATTCAAAATAGCCATCACATGTATCTATACTATCAAACTTTAATAATTCCATCGGAATCGAAATACTCGGTAGTCGCGGGCAATGTGCCCGGCAGTCAGGGAATTTAGTCCTATTAAAAGTGTTGAAAACATTCTCTTAAAAAAATAAAACCCACCCCACAAAACCTTAACTCCTAATCCTAAGACCTAAGCTTAAAATCATACTCAAAAGTAGCTGAAAAAAAATTTTTAACTTGAAAATAAAACTGTTGCTTGCTACGGGACTCGAACCTGGGAGCCGTGCCTCGCAAACGGGCGTCTAAAACACTGCGCCACAAGTAGCCCGCGTGCAGGCCCAAGGGAAGAATAATGGGCCTGCAAGCAAGGCCCGGTATTTTGTACTTTCCGCGTTCGCCCACGAACGCGGCATCCTGATTGGCTGTTTGCTGTTGGATTCTATAATTAGATAACTGATTCATCACAAAGGCTCTCGATAAGCTTAGAATTCGAAAATTGATCGCTTTTTTCGATTAAGAATGGAACAAGAACAGACTGTTTATTGTTTACTTGAAGAAAGAGATGTTTTTGCCGTTATGCCAATGGGGATTGCTTGTCGTGAAGTGTTGGAATAGCAACATTTAATACGACTGCCAGGGTCAACTATAGTAACCTTTATTTGAGTTTCATTAATTTCAAACCGAGACTTGATATGTTATATGTTCCTCAAGAAAATTACCTTTTGGTTGATGTTGACTCTGTTCTTGCACTGAAGAAAACAGCGCTTTTCGCGGTGAAGATTTAGAGGCAGTTGCGTGTATATAGCCTATTCGAAAGACTTAAATTGCGATTTGCAAGGCTTCGCTGAGAGAGCGAAACAGAAGACGGTAATTGCCGTTTGAAACGAAACGATCTGGACTCTGAACCCCCTCTTCTTGTGTAGAGTTATTTACCGAATGAAATAACTGAAATAAATTTTGTACTTTCCGCCACCAACAAGAATTGCACACACGATCTGATAAGTGAGACAATTTATTTATAACAGCGGCGACAACGAAGCACACATTTAAATGCTAATGTCGTCGCACGACTTCCCTTTCAATTTGAAGTTTGAGACTGGTTTTCTGTTGAAATTCGTCCTAATTTGCCTGTTCCGATTTTAGTTGAAAATGAGCACTTGCAAATTTGGCAATTACTGACTGCGTTGCTTGCTTTTTTGGACTTAAAACACAGCCATTTACACATTGTTTCTATTTTGATATTAAAGCAAGAGAAAACCCCGCAACATTTTAATGCGCGTTTGTTTGTTAATATTTGGGTTGCTGTCATTGGTTCTTTTTTGACATTTGACGCGCGAATGTGTTATGAAAAGGGGCGTTTTACAAAATACCGGGCCTTGCTTGCAGGCCCACTATTCTTCCCTTGGGCCTGCACGCGGGCTTGGTGACTTTCGTAATAAATACTGTACTTTAAAGTGATAAGCTAAGATGAAAAATAGGTACGCAATGCGTATAGGAACGCTTTCTAACGACGTAATGCAATTACTTCGTAAAACGGGGAAGTATCGAGAAACCTAGCAATCAGTCTAATTATACTAAGTCAACCGCTTCATCTAATACAAAACGTACGCGAGAAAGTTTTCTGTGAAATATATTTTATACCAACTAGCCACGTATTTCAAGAAATAAAGTTCTACAACTTGATTTCAAACCATGCATCATTGACACATTAAGTTACTGTCAAATTTAAATGTCCACATACATTTGTCAAAGACAACAAGTACTATTACAATGTTAGAACTTCAGTAAATGTACAGTACAGTACCTTGAACCTTTAGTTACATATGGTATCATCCTGATTATAGTAACAGACGAAGCAAGATATTTCCTAATCTATTTCTTAATCTTGCATGCAATTGAATTAATAATTTCATCTCAGTGAATTACTATTGAAATTAACTCATTAATGCCCAACATTTCTCCCTTGACAAGTAAATTTTCTTGTATATAGACACAGAAAACTGACAAAGTACTGTAGATCACATTAAGCCATATGCATTATAGCCTTATGGACTGTAATTTGCCCTGGATTTTTGAAATTGAAAAGTAGGAATTATGTTGTTTGTTAGCCCATTACAGGCAAGGTGCTCTGTTTATTACTACCTGTGTGGCAATAATACTTGATTGCCTCACACCACAAATTTTACTTGTCAAAGAGAGGCAGCTTTGGCATGTACAATGAGACAAGGATAGGGAAAAAACAAAGACTGTATTAAATTAATCAATATACAGTAGACCCCCTTGCTAAAGAAATAATGTTGCATGTAGGCAGCAAATAAATAAAGTGCCTGTCATTACATTCGCCCAGAATCTGTTGATGGTGACCCTTTTTCGATGGTGATCCTTTTTTGATGAATTTATTTTTACAGCATGACATAGTTGACACTTATCGACATCAAACCAACTCAAGATCTTGATATAAGACAATCGGTTTCAAATGGCCAGTTATAGGCATCATCATGACCATATAATCCATATCCAGGCTATGATTCTTTTCCTAGTGTCTTGGCATGCTAGTATCAACCTACAATATGAAATAATAAGCATTTACCACATGGCAAATGTGAAGCTTGTACTACGTCTAAGACACATTTTACTATTGGTTTTCTAAGTTGTGACTTGAGTATTCATAGCTGCAAAAACCTGGCAATGTTCATAGAGGAACTTATTTCATATTATAATATTTATATCAAACTAGTTTTTCATGGTTCTGAAATGGAATTCATAGAGGAAGCCATTGTCAGTTGCCTTTGGGTCCTAAAATTCTTAACACCAAATAATTGTGAGACTGTACTGAGGGTCTCCCAGGGCTGGTTTTAGGAAACCAGAGAACAATGCATATTTTGCAAACAGAATTCAAAGAAAAAAAATGATAAAAAAACAAGGGACCATAAAGTTGGGAAAACAAGGAAACATGGTGAAATCTTTGTGGGGGAAAAAGGAAAAATTTGCAAGGGAATACATATCCAGGCCCCATAAGATACCATAGCTTTATACTCTACAGTGAATAAAAATAATAGTTTTTCACCTTAATTATTTGAAGCTCGAGCCATCACTGGGAGTTTGGGTAATGGTCGAATGTCGAGGGTCGAGGGTCATAGGTCGAGGTTCGAGGTTCGGAAGTCGAGGTCGAGGGTCAAAAGTCGAGGTTGAGGGTCAAAAGTCGAGGTCGAGGGTCAAAAGTCGAGGGTCGAAAGTCTAAAATACTAAATTTTTATGCATTAAAAGTTTTACAACCATTAAACGCGGCAAAACAATTAGTTTTGCTGTCAAAACTGAAAAATTTCGCCTATGGCTATGCCGTATGCAGGCTATATGTACTGTAAAACTGAAAGTTTCGTTTGCGAACTGATGCGAGATTTGATGTTTGAAAGCATACATCTTTTATTTTACATTGGAGTTTAAAATATACAAGACATACAAACACCGACAATTATACAAAAATGGCGTTTCACTCTCATGAGAAACTGATTATAGCCTATAGGTAATATGTTATCTCTTGGACTTGGAGGCGAAAGAGTTCTCAAATTCTCAGAACTTCAACTTAACGATACTCTTCAAACTGCGTATGGTTTTGGAGGTTTGGGGTGTGCGAGAAACAGTTGATACTTATTTATATATTTTATAACATCGTACATGTACATGTCTGCACCGGAAGTGCACATGTTCGATTGACAGTTTCATATTCATAATATAGTTGCGAGAACGTTGTAGTGTAATAAAATGGAAAGTTTCTTTAGTACGTTATTCTGTCAAAAATAACATGGACGAAGCCCGAATTTTAGTTCGGTTCAGAATTATCTCACGGCCATTGTGAGAGATTTTTGCTGCGCTGGGACCCGATTCGTTCTGATAGTACAATAAATACAATATATTTTCGAATCACCCCACCGGCACCCCGTACGTTCTCGAATAGTTTTAGTAATTTTACACTTTCTCGAAAAACAAAAAGGAACCTAATTATGCCCTAAGGCATGTTCTGTACTAACAGTAATAAAGTTAGTTATCGACACGAGAACCTTTAAAATTTTGACAACAAATGCCAAAAATGTAGTATTCTGGAAATGTTTAATAAAAAACTAATATTTCCCATTTTCGACCCTTGAATTTCGACTTTCGACCCTCGACTTCTGACCCTCGACCTCGACTTTTGACCCTCGACCTCGACTTTCGAACCCCGACCTATGACCCTCGACCTATAACTCTCGACCCTCGACCTATGACCCTCGACACTCGACCATTACCCAAACCCCATCACTGGTGCTGCAAAGAAAGCTATGACCAATTCTTCTTCTACTGAATAATATGAAAAACTTATATCAGATTCTAAAATATAAAACCTTCATCACGTTTCAAAGGTTGTCCTCTTTTGACTATAAATGTATTGCATTTTATAAATTTTATACACAAACAGAAGCTAATTTTTATGAAAAACAGGGCAGATTTCGTCCTGGTTTATTTGACAGTGGGGTAAACTGCTATTTTGAATAATACTTGGACTCTTGGTCTTTGAACCGTCTTTCTCAAGAAAGGCTGCCTTCCTTCTGGAAAAAACTCGCCTGGCACATCATGTAAAAGTTGCTGAAGGTCCATTTCAGTCGTAAAAGAAAGAAATACTATTCCAATCTGCACTAGAAGGATTTTAAATGTTGACAGCCTGGACAGTCGCCGTGTGTTCAGCCTGTTTAAACGCGAAACCGCCACAGGCTTGTTTGTAAAAAAATGGAATGCAATATACCAAAAATTTTAAATAAAAGTCCATAAGACACAACCTTACCTTCAAATATATATTCTAAACCAGAACACCGGTACTCTTCTAGCATTTTTCTGTAAAAAAAGTACAAAATCTCAACAAAAAATTGAAGAAAAGAGCGGGAAAATAATTATCCCGGTCGGGAAATTGAACTCTTGTTGATTACTGGATGCTAATTGAACAGATTCCTAACTAACTACCGGGGAAATATTCCCCGGCACTTTGCGTCTCCTTGGCAAATGTAAACAACTAAACGATTTGTAGATTTCATATATTTTGTGATATGTCCGTGTACGGCGAAATATGCAGCAAGTTGGACAAAAAATCACACTGCGAGAGACACAATTTTAATCTCTCTGGAAGTAAGTACTCTTGATATAATACAATCTTTTGATAATGGGCCCTATATCAGGGGCGGATTCAGCGTTTTGGGTGACCGGTTTACTAGGTCCACACAACCATTAGGGGGGTCCGGGGGCATGCTCCCCCGGGAAATTTTTAAAATTTACGCCTCTGAAACAGCATTTCCTGTGTTCTGGCGTCACTTTTTAAATGAATTTAATGATTAGAAAATATATCTTTTAAGAGAATTTTGGACTAACACGCAGCTCAAACGATGAATTGGACCTTTTTGGAAACCTATTAGCTAGTGCTGAAAATATAGGATTGGCAACTGAATTGCTGACGCATCAATAGTTATTATAAGTACAAGTAGAGATGCTTTTAATATAAACATAGTTGTAATTTTAGATCTATACGCTTTCGAACCAACTTTAACAATGAACTAGAAACCAAACTGCAAGAGCGTGAATAAAGCTTCACAAATTTGACAATCATTTCCTGATTCTCTCTCGCCAACGCAATGATTCTGTCACGCAAGATTATACGTACATTATCATATTTCCCGCTATCATATGTGTATAGACTGTAGTTACACGTACTATACAGTAAGTAGAAATGGCTTATCGTTATAACTTTAGACTATATACTTCTAAACAAACCTTCAAAATGAACAAGAAATCCATGTAAATGCTTCTATCGCCAACGCAAAGATTCAGTCACGCAAAATTATAAACATATTTCGCGCGTCCTCGAGTTCTGTTAACTTTCATGCCCAGTTTTCTCTAAATGCTGCTCGACTCACAGGTTTATGAC
>CACRXK020013673.1:0-13798 GCA_902702795.2 Paramuricea clavata
CAACGTTTACAAGAAAGGACGAATGTAATGGCGTATTTTAAAAACATTACAATAAACGTTTGTTACTAAACAGCGCTCGAGTGTGAAGAGAGCATGCATTGAGTAACAACACGAGACTCGAGCACTGCGAGTAACGATTTGCTTGGTTTCTTTGATTTGACTGTAAGTAAGAATGTAAGAATGTTCTTGTAAATTCAAAGCAAAGAAAATAAACAAAAATTAGCAAGTATTTTGAATGTAATAATTCGCAAAATTTATGTTTTTAACGAATATCCAACTGGAAGCATGTTATGTAATTTGATACTTTCCCCACACCCCCTCGGGCGCTAAATTTTTGATGAGGCACGTGACCAGCCGCAGCCAGGGTCTTTCCCAAAGAAAGATTCTGGGTACGAGGTTGCTGACGAACACGCCAGCGAAGTATGTACAGCTCTTTACTGTACTTAATATTAAAACAATAGATTAAAACAATTTTTTACATTTTTTTCCTGCTCAATCAATAGGCAATTCCCATTATAGCTAAGCATCATGGGAAATGTGGTAGGCTTCACCATAGATATAGGAGACCTAGATTGCTGACTGTAATGTATTCTATTACGCACGCGACGCGCCAACATGAGCATTCAAAATGGCGGCTCAACCGGTCAAAAATCATAGAGCGAGATAGGGAAAAACCATGTTTTTCGCATTTTACGCCTGCCTACTGTTTCCGATCCCGTTCAACCACCTTTTTGGGGGAAGAACTAACTGGTGTGAAGGTTTTGGATGAATATTTGTACAATTTAAGTTGAATAAAGACGAAATAATCGATCGCTAAATATTTTCTGAAAATCATCACATGGTCGGTTGAGCAGTTCGAGACATTTTATTGCAGAAATGAAAGGTTTTGGTTCTTTGGGTGCTTTTTTTCTCGAGGATCTCGGTTGGGATATATAACAGGGAATAATATTGTGAAGTATTTTGAAGTTTAAAACCTATTTTGCTTGATTTACCTGGTCTGCTGGTGCGAAAACTATGATGCTCCGTTTACAAGTGTTTTAGTGTGACTTTGATGGCCTTGCTGCTGCAGATATCAAGGGATCTCAAGTCTATATGGCCTGGACAGTGAAATGTGATGAATCAAACAGGATTTTAAAGAGAACTAGTGACAGCAAAAGTTTTCAATGGAAACTATTTTGAAGAAACTGGCTAATTTGTCTAGTATGCATCAAAAACCTTCACAGTATAATATCTAGTTCTCTCCAAGAAACCTGATTGATTCATTGATATAAATCAAAAATAGATGGGACAGCATATTCTTTCAGCTATTTCTTGGATTGGCTTTTTATTAATTGCTTTCCCTTACTAACCCAGCAGTAAGCACTCTCCCCTTGACAAGTAAAATTATCTGGTGTTAGAGTAAAATAATAAAGTAGGGTGCAACTCCATGGGTTAACTGGACCCATGGCCAGTTAACCCATTAAGTATCAACACTCTCCCCTTGACAAGTAAAATTATCTGCCGTAATGCTGTTAGACAAAATAAAATAATAAAGTAGGGCACATCAGGGCACAATTATAAGTAATAGCATGGCTTGAGGGAGATTAGTGATTAAATGGCCCCGTAACCCGAGGCAGGTTTGCGGAATTCCCGAGGGCGAAGCCCGAGGGAATTCCGCAAACCTGCCGAGGGTAAGGGGTCATTTAATCACTAATCTCCCGAAAAGCCATGCTATTAGTTTGTAATAGCATTGTTGCGCTCCCATTTAAAAATGGACAAACATGCCCTACTTGGAATCAGCGTATTTAAGCTAAAACATTTGCTTCATTGCTTGTGGGATGTAAAAGCTTGTTGCACATGCGCACTTTTTACGCTTTAATCGGTTACGCATGCGCAATCTATCATTTAACGTACCACAACAAAAACGCTAAATATATTAGTATAAAATTGGAGACTGCACGTGCGTAATTTAAATGATGCGGCAACTCAGGGATCGGATGATAGACTATTGACGGCTCTGAGCTAACTGTTGCTGTTCCTTGCACGATTATGTGCGTGAGGCACTTGCCTAATGCGTAGTCGTCAGGGAGACAAAGGTGTGACCCTTGGTAACGGGCGATTAGTTCTAATCGCCCGCTCTAGCGGGCGATTAGAACTAATCGCCCGCTACAGCGGGCGATTAGTTAGTAATCGACCCTGTTGAAACAAAAGAAACCCGGGCAACTATGCTATTATGCGACTTAATGGGTTAATATAGTTGTTGGGTGTAAGTTGTTTCTCACACATTACTGAATATTTGGTTGGCATCCAGTCTGCCCATTTCATTGCTGTTATCCAACTTTTTAGCCGGCTGGGATTGGTTATAGGAAATCTAAATAGTGTGAAGGGAAATATGTATTTTTGGTTTACTGATGTGAACAAAACTCAATTTTTTTGACCTTCAACAGGCAAGGACCTCTATGAAAGTTATTGTCAACATGCATATATATATATATATAGACTCCTAACACAGACACCAAAACAAGACGTTCTTTTGGTCTAATGTTCTTTTACTAAAACTGTACTGTAAACAGTTTTATATTGTAGGCAACAAGCTCAAAACTACATTTGGTGTCATTATTGTATTTACAAAACAAATAGTTTTTATGCTATTAAAAGCTGTCTTATTTTAATAGTCTTGTACTATTCTGTTTATATGAAGTATGTTATAGTGTACAAATATACGATGTGTGTTTCATACTTAGACTTACTTATGGAAGGACAAGCGAATACCATCTTTTAAATCCCCACGTCTGGCCTTGCAGTTACACTCAGCACACAAAACAGGCCGAGATTCAAGGCATTCTTTTCGATAGAAAAACAGATTTTTTAGAATAGAATGCCCTAGAATTTTCAGATGAAAATACTGTATTTTGGTCGAAATAACAATGAAATAACAAAATAAATAATAGTAACTTTTGGAATAATCAGATATATGTTACATTACTTTAGAAAAACTGGTAAAAGACTGAAGGAATACACAGGATAAGAAACCAGGCCTGCAGTTTCGCGCCATTTTCGTCTTTGCCCATTCTTGCCCGGTTGAATTTTAAACTGTAAATCGTACTAATTATAACAAATATACATCCAAAACTTTCACACCAGTTAGTTCTTCCAAAAAAAAGGCGGTTCAACGGAATCGGAAACAGTAGGACGACGTAAAATGCAAAAAACATGGTTTTTCCCTATCTCGCTCTATGATTTTTGACCGGTTGAGCCGCCATCTTGGATTTTCAAATTTGGCGCGCCTCTTCAGCCGAGTCAGCAATCTAGGTCTCCTATATCTATGGTATCATCTAATCAGAACGTACGCAATCAATCAATCAATCAATCACATTTTATTAAATTTAAACATAACAAATAAAATACAGTACCACACGCAAAATAGCAAAGCTAATCGAGGCGTGTAGTTATAAATCAAAATTATATGCTCATTATATTTATTATCAATGTAACAATCTAAGATGTTGATAATATAATAATAACTTATCAGCTTAATAATAAAAGTATACTTTTGGCATAAAATTATATACTAAATATCTAATATTTCCCATATATAACAACCACTTAATAATTTCTTGAATGCTATACTATAACAACTATATCATGAGAATCTTAGAATTATTTCAATGCTTGACCATTTGTTGAACTAATGTGGGTACATCAACATAATCATCCTCAAGCTCAAGTATAGCTATAAAAGGGTTTTCTTTATTATTTTATTGAAATTCGTTCTTCCCAATTCACGCACATCAGTCGGAAAATATTATTCCATACTCTTGCTCCAACTCTTTCGAATGATGAATTTGTTTTTGTAAGTCTTGAATATTCAATATAATAATTCTTATTTCTTAGATACGCAATGCCTAGTGTTATGGTCGTGAATTTGTCTTGAGTGAATGAAGCAATCAGAAATTGAAGATGGGCAAGACTCGTTAGAAACATCGTGCATTAAATTAAATTGCAAGCAGTTTTGATATAAAGCATATTTATAGGAAGTATTTTTGATTCAATAAAAAGTGGAATAGCATGTTCTTTGTATTTTTTAAAATAAATTAATCGTAATGCCCGTTTTTGTAAAATAAGTATCTTATTGACATACCTTTTTGACGCATACCCCCATACAATTAAGCCATAAGTTATATACGGTAATATTAAACAACGATATGATATATTAATGATAACCCTTTATTCGTGTATTAAGAACTGCTGCTCTCCACCATTTTCAAAACGTAAGGTTTCCGATACTTGGGTGACTGCAGCTTTCTCATCTGGCGTCATTTTCCGCGGACCCCCCCGCCCCAGCAAGATTTCCGCAACTGAGTATGAGTTCTGTTCTCAGCTCTTGTTTGATTTTTGTTACTTGTCTCGTCTCGTTCATCGTCGCCTGGGCGCTGTTCAGTTTTGCGTTGATTTGACTCAATACTGGGTGGTTGTTGACCTGCTTCTTCGTGGAGATATCTACTGTGTTCATCACTACTACATCCATTAAAGGATTAGTGTCAGGGTCATGCATTGCGGGCTTTTGTTATTGTTTACATTTTACTCAAATACAACAAATAGCGATAAAAATACCTTGTTTGGTACATTTCTGATAAAAATCAGACAAAAAGAGCAAGAATTCTAAAAGGATGGTTTAAATATATGACGGATTGTAAAAACTTTCCAGATCATCTAACCTATTCGTCCCGAAAACTAGCAGGATTTTAATCACTGTGACACTAATCTTTTAAACCCACATGCCGTCTATCAACGTTTGGGCAGTCTCACGATCACCTGCAGTTAGACATCTAAAGCAACGCTTGCTGTTACTGATAAGCTCTTTCCTTCGAGATACTACGGTAAAGCCTTGAACGCACTCACACCCACGGTGGATGATTATCCTTTCATGTGGTAACAATACAACTGGTCTGTTTGTGTGTGCTGTTGAATCCTCTGATACGCCGTCTGTCGTTTCCTCTGTTGTCTCTCCTTTCATCTGGCTTACTACTAAGTCCACTTGTCTCCTCTTGGGCTTCTTGAATAATTTGAACTCGAAGTTCCTGCACCCATTCAATAAGGGTTTCGAGGGTGTCCACGTGGCAGCTTCTCTTTTGCTGTGAGATTCAAGTTCTGTCATGATAGTTCTTTACCCGGTCCACTGTCTTGTAATGCAACCATAACACGTTCCAAAATTACAAGAAAGTTATCCATGTCTTCTAGGTTGCGTGACCTAATCTTCGGCGAATCACGTAGGGCTTTTAAATGTTTAATCATCAATCGTCTTTCTCCACCCAATTTCTTTTCCAGCATGAACTTTGATATGCATCGACTGAGTAGCCGAGATCTTTGACCATCGGTTGTGCCTTTCCGGACAAACTATTTTGGAGATGCAACATCTTTCCACTCACCGGGAGGTCTTCTTCGTCAACAATTGAAATAAAGGCTGTTTTCTATGACTCGTAATCTGTCTTGTCTTCGCCCGAAAAATTTGGCAAATCCACACCCTACAATTTAATTGTTCCAATTCTTTTGGCTGTTTCCCTATAATTTGGTTGCACTGAAGGTGGGGGTGGAAGCAATTTGATATTATTGGGAGTGTTCTCTAAAATGCCGTGGTGGGGATTGGAGGTATGGTCGATCAGCAGTTTCCACTCTAATTTGGTTTAATTCAGTTATTTTTCGTGCTCCTTCACCTCGGTGTTTTGTAGCTCAAGTTCAGCTGTTCGTTTTTGCAACTCATCTTCTTTCTGTCTTTGTTCTTGCTGGAATTGCAATAGTCTATCCTTTAGTTCAATAAGTCGTTGTTCTAACTCCTCTTTTTGCCGTCGTTGTTCCTCTTGTATTTGTAAAAATCCGTCATTAGCCTCCTTAACTTCCGGATGTGTCTGCTCTTAGACAGAATGAAGTTTCGAAGTAACAATACAGAAACTGTTTCATCGTTGTCTTCTCGCTCTTTTATATGTTCGTAGGCTAATTTTAGACTTTCGTCAACCAGAGCTCCAATTTTTTCAAGCTCTTTATCGAGATTTTCAATTAATGTGTCCGTATTTTCGTCGTGCGATGTACTAACAGCCTATATAAATTTCCTTTAAGGCATTTATATCATATTCCGAGTAATACTTTGTTAATAGCTCGGCGAATGGTATTTTTGCGCGTTGACTCGCTGTTAACCAAGTCTTTTAGTTGGTTTCAGATCTTGCCCTCGTGAGTCTCGATTTTGCCGATATCTTCCTTTCTCGCAGATCGTGCTTTCGTTTGTAGTCGCCATAATTTTTTACTTGTAGTCAATACTTCGAGTCGAACCATTCGCGGTCAATATTTTATTATTTTCACTATTTTTCCACTCGATCTAGTCTCCTAGATCCGGCTCCAAAGGACCAAATGTTTCCCCATCGTTGAGAAAAGTCGAGATAATTTATGTGGAAAGAATAGCTTTCAGTTTTTTCGTTTATTAACAAAGAAATTTACATAATATTTAAAGAAAATCACCAAAAAACCCCTTCGTTTACGACAACAAGATGTTCGTCCAACGTTTTCTGATCAAGCGTTCCTCTTTTCCTGCGGTCGTTCGCACTGATTTATATAATTAAATCTAACAAAATGATGTTATCAGGGCGGAAACACATATCTTGCTTGATCTTGAAATATTTTTACTGAAAGCAATCACCTCCTATCTTGGATTATTGAAGATATGCATATACGTCACATGAAAGTGGGGACACTGTTGACAGCCAGAGATCAATATGAAACCGAAACTCCTTTTCCGTGATTGCTATTTCAAATTTCGAATTGGATAAAAACATTTTTGACAACTTTTGATTTACAGGTAAACTACGTGAAGCGTTCCTCTTTTGAGTTCCTAACTCATTTGGAATTTTCATAATCTGCTTTGCAAATTTGAAAAACGCTTTGCAAATCCTTGAGGGAATTTGCAATTTTCCTGTCGGCCGTTGCAATATTCCAACGCAAATAAAGTTCCTTTCAAATTTTCCTAACTTCCTGTTTTAATTTCCTGACTTCCTGTTCTCTTCTGAGCGTTATCATTGGCGGATTATTTTTGTTAGCCAATTAGAATGCGAAGAACAGAACAGGAAGTTAGGAACTTGTAACAGGAAGTTAAGAACTTCTAACAGGAACTGAGGAAAATTTATTTGGCTCTTGAACATTGCAAATTCCCTCAAGGGATTTGCAAGGGAGTTTTTCAATTTGCTAAGGTAATGAGGAAAATTGCAATCAAGTTAGGAACTTAAAAGAGGAACGCTTCACGTAGTTTACCTGTAATGTTACTCAGTAACTTAGAAGTCATTATATAAGGCTAAGCCCCTCTCCAGACGTCATCAAAACGATCGTTAATGACTTGAGAATTAATCCAAAAGTGGCGGACAGCTCATCGTTTTCAGTCACAATATATCAAGAGTTAACCTTGATATGAAAAATCTGTGAGGATATTGTCCCACGATTAACAAGACAGAATTCCCTCTTACACTTGCCAACAGTAAGAACAGAAATATCAAAACGCTCATTTTATTATAATTAATGGTTGTGCCTTATATATAGTGAACTTAGTTTGTTATAGTCTATAGATAACAAACTAAGTAAGACCTTGAACTATACTGTATTCACTCTTTTATTTATGTATTATTAACTGTTTTACAATTTTTAGCTATTTTTTAAAATTTGTTAATATGTAATTGACAATTATATAACTTGTCGTCTTTGAAATTATCCCATTATTTTTATGTAGTTATAAATATTTAATTGTACATAATTATAAATATTTTGTTTTATCTTGTAATACAATAGTATTTTTATATGTAAAACTTTGTCCTTATTAGTCCAACCATACACGTTAATAGATTATATAGCAGTAGTATTCGTAGTAGTTATAAAATTATATTGCAGTAGTATTCGTATATATTCAGTGCTTCCACTTACAAGGATTTTTCCCTGCAGCAAGGAAATATTGGTCCTTGCTTGTCCTTGCAAGGAATTTACAAGGAAATAAAATTTACACGACCCTTACAAGGAAATGGCAAGGGAAAATACAAAAATTGAAGGAAATTGCAAGGATTTCTGTAACTTATACCAGTTACAAGTCTTAAACCAGTAAAAATCAACTTGTAAATAGTATAGGTCTAAGAAAAGAGGTACAGAAGAATCTGAAAATGCCATTTCCGGCGAACTAGGAACTATAAATTTCAAAATTTTAATTTGCCGTTCAGCGCCTTTTGCCATTCAACCCCTCCACCATTATCAAGCACCTTACGTCCCTGGATGAACATAAAATAATGGAGCAGATACTTTCATGCCAACGGAACTCTTGAAAGCTTGCCCAAAATTTCAGGCAATGTAATGATGCTCGATTTCTCGTAGGATCTATGATACATTTGCCTCGAATTTGCCTGAATTTTCTTGATTTTTCCACCGTTTGGGTGGCAAGGAAATTTTGTGGGAAAAAAGGAATTTTGGATATTGTAAAAGAATTTTTGAACAAGCGGTTGTGGAAGCACTGATATAGTTTGTAGAATTGGTTTCATATTATATCATATCACATCATATCATATCATATCATATCATATATCATATCATAATCAAGTCTTCGCAAATGAGTCTGCTTTCACTCTGCGTTTTTTAGCGGACAGTTATAATTGAACAGTTGAACACTTTCATATGTAGCTATTGATATACCAGGCGGAAGTCTTAGTTTAAAAATGAATAAAAAAGCCCAGCAAATAATTTTTATACTACAAAGGTCAAAGTCATATTTTATGAAATTTTATTACCGATAACGTTTCGTTGTATGCGGTGCAACAACTTCACAGCTTTGAAGTGAAATTTACATGGTTTACTATTTTACTAACTACGTAACATTAAACTATAGTTACTAACAGCAGGTGCTGATACGGTTGTTTTCCTATCTTTATGTTCATTGCTCTTTTTTAAATTTGAAATGTTATAACCGTTTTCGTCCCCTAACTTAATTAACATATAGGGGTAACTTTACTCTCGCCCCCAACCTCAGATCCTGTGGAAAGACCGTATTAAATAGTACATCACTGCTATAAAGGCTCCGAGAAAAAAATTTAACCTACCTTCGCGACATTTCTCATGCAAAATTCCCTCATGAAGTTAAAGGACAATGGCATCAAAAACTTTTATCCTCTCGTTTGAAAGAACGTTAAAAATTATCGTATATCGAAAATCTTGTTATTATATAATATATAAAGTAACTTTGCGGACATTGCCCACTTAATTAAAGACTTTCTTACCCGATTGAAAACGTGACGTTTACAACTTTACGTCTATCTTAATTACAGATTACTCCATTTTAAGTTTGTGCAATCTCACTACTGTCACATCTTGTTACTATCCTCGCCGCACGCATTTGTAATTTCTCCAAATTTTCTGAATTCATTTTCCACAGCAGGTCAAAACAGCACCGCAGTAGTCAATGATTGGACGGATGAACGAGCTGTACACAACATTTGCACTATGCATGCGTAGTTAGATGATTTACCATGCATGTTAACATCCCTAATGCATTCTCACTTGACAGGGGCATGCATGCAACCATAAACAGCTACCTAGTCGAGCTAAAGCTGAAACAAAACAATATTCAAAAATTGTATTATTATTGTGAAAAGAGTCAGTCAACGCTCCCATCGGAATGTTGACAGGGTGGGTTAGGATAAACACAGTTAATAAAGTAATATCGCAATTGTTGTAAAGATAAAATAGTCTATTCAGCACAGTCTCCGGGATAAATAGATGAATAGCATCAATTGTCAAAAGTGCACAAATAGATGATAATCACCATCTATTGGATATAATCACCATCCAATCCTGATCCTAACCCTAACCTCTAACACCTAACACATATTCGATTTTTTATATTTTTTATATATCGAAATATTTAGAATGAGCATTTCACATCCGTAAAATTTGTAAATGTTTAAATCGACTCTCACGTTTTTGCGAAGGAATGTTCCACTTTCACAGAAATGCTACTTGATCTTGGCATTGATATAATAATCAACATAATTACTGCAATGCTGCATTAGAAGAATGATGACGATTGCAATCCGAACAACTTATTATATGTTGACTATTGTGCGGCCGAAACAAGGAATGCAGGATAAATCCTAGGCCGGGCTAGGCTCGATTACCAGCCGGTATTTGGGAGAGACAAAATGACAAATCCAGAACTATTAACTTTTCGAACATTGTATTTTGTACTTTTCATTTGTTAATTGTACGTTAAACAGCTCTATGTCGTTATATGTAATTGTATATAACGATTCACGCAACCGGTTGTAAATTACCTTAATGTATAAGTGAGATTTACAATTATTGTATGTTATCTGAAAAAAATATGTAATAAGTACAGTTTCCATTATTATTGGACTGTAACTAATGAATAACAAAATTGTGAATACTGTATGTAGCCATGGTTACGTTGACCGACTGATGTGTCTATTGAAATTGAGACAGGTACCAGCGGAATGTTAGGACGACCTTTGATATATTATATTTGGGAAGCAAGAAAGAAGAGAAATGACATTAATATAGTGCAGTAGTTTTTAAAACCTATTTCTCAGAAATAAAGAATTGTTTGATCGAAGAACTGTCAGTAGAAAGGAGGCTGGCATTCATATCAACAGTACTCGTGGCTATAAAATTACATAATCAATAAGCATCGTTGCAACCAGTTTGTTCTTGTTCACACTTGAAAAGCAAGGCAAGTATTTAAATATTAGAGTTTGATTAGAGTTTTAACTACTGCTATACGCAACTCTAGTCAACATCACTTTAAAGCGAGCCATGCTATTGCCGTATCGGAGAATACTGCTCTAATCACAAATGCATTCCAACACTCTTTGCTTCTTTTTTATCATTTGATCGCTGTGTATATAGTCATGCGATCATTTCAAAAGGGAAACTTGCTGGTGCATGTTGTCAGTCATAAAAATGTTTGAACGTAAATTATGAAACGCCAAGAAAGATTTACTTAATCCTTAAGTCTTGATCAAGCGAGGATGAGAGTTGGTGAGATAAAAGCAAACTAAAGTTTGCCCTGATGGGATTTTTCTCAACTCCCATATCTCGGTCAAACCATAGTCTATAGAATAAGAAAGTTAGGAAACTCGCGGATGCAGACATAATGGACCTCATTATCTATGTTTTTGTCTTCGTATAAGGGCATAAGGCGGATCTCCACTAGACTATTTTTGAGACGATCGTCATTCGTCAAAACAGTTCGCGACGACACATACGCAATTGAAAAAAAATGTTCGAAGAGCGATCATCTAGCGGTCGACGAAAAGTATAGGATTGACGTCTACTTTTCGTCGACCGCCAGACGATAGCCAAATTTTTAACCAACAAGATTCCGCGCTTAGTTTCTTGCTGCTGGTTCATCTCCACTTCTCTCTAAATCGCCGCGAATTTTTATGACGATCGTCATAAAAATGGCCTCAAAAATCGTCTGGTGGAGATCCGCCTTATTATGCAAGAAATAGTCGGTTCATCATCACGTGCAGTGTACATGTATTGCAGTGTGTTGGTTTAATTACCTCGGGTCGGTACGACACCGAGGTCATAAATTCGGCTCCCATTTTTTTCCCATTTTGTGTCGAGCCGCGCGCGTGGTCGAAGAGCCTGCGGAGGAGACGACAACTTCCGGTAAATAAGTGTACTTCCGGGAAATTTCAAGCATCGGCCAAAGCGAAACGGAACCCGAAGCTGTCCTTGCATAAAATCCGTCAAAATTGTTGATTTAAAACCAGAAGATGTGATAATTTTGACACACATGTTTAGCTGGATAACTATATTCTCAAGGATATGTTGATATAATGTACAATACTTCGTATGCATAGCATGGGAACACCGCGGCCAACTTTCACTTGTTTGATACTGCTAAGCATTTTATGGATGGCTCTTACTGTAACTGGTAGACAACAATTTTGCCAACTGTCCACTCATTACATTCTTCGACTGTGGTACAACTATTACTAATGATGGATCAGTTATATGCTCCTAATTATATTTTCGGTACTTTGATATATTTTAAAAATATCTGAAGTGACTGTCGTTCTGCTATGTGCAATCAACAAATAGAGACAATAGACAGATAATAATTGTCTGTTAGTGTTACTAAATACAAGATGAAGTAGTGAAGTAGCTATGTATATCATTCACTCGTCCACAAAATATCCCAAATAATGAATAAATACAGTTAAATAATTGCGTCAGTAAATATTCTCTAAATTGTTCCTGTATTTAACTATTATCAATAAAATGTTAAAACGGAGCTTTGATTGACTGATTCACCGCATTTATACTTTGAGTGAACTATTAAACTATCGTGATGCCCTATGCACAGACCCGAGGTTAACGCCTAGCGGGCGTCTTGTTAGCTACCCATGCATTCGTGATATTACACAATCTATAGCGAAAATACAATACACGCGTGACGATGACCCGAACATTTCTTGCATAATTTGAGTGCAGGAGAATTAAGGCAGGTTTACACTATCAAAATTTCTGTGATTATTTTGCGGCATAACACTGTCTCAGTTCCCACAAACATTTCTTAAAAATCCTTCAAAACTTTCCTACTGTGATCACAGAAACTTTGATGGCGTAAACCAGCCTTTAATGATCATGCGAACACATTGACTCGAGCGAGAGTTAATTGTAACTCTCATTAACTATACTTATCGAAATTTCGTTCTACTTATGTTGTAGTTAATCCATATTTTATGCTATTACTATATTACTATACACTGCAAAAAAAAAGGTTTTTTACTCTAAATTTTGAGTTTATGAGGAAATTTACTCAATCTTTTGAGTGAAGTTTCAAATTTACTCAATTTTGTTAGTAAAGATCGATTTACTTGCAAAACTTGTGTTAACCGATTCACATAAATTGCCGTGCCCGTGCCAAGTTTGACACCGCTTTATATTCTGCCTGTGGCTAAAGGCCGGTTTACACGACCAGTGTTTTGGGCACGGCACCCCTAAAAATGGGCACCCGTGCCCAAAATTTTAGGCACGGCACCTCTGCCTTTTGGCGTGTAAACGTGACAATAATCGGCACCGGTGCCGCAAAATTTAAACGTGCCGAGACTTTCTCACGAGGTAGTCTCGGCACGTCTAGCAAGGGGTGCCGTGCCCAAATTTCGAAAAAAATAAAAAATATGTTCGACATCGAGCATGCGCAAAACAAATTGTCTTCTTTCCAACATAGCAGCAAGCGGGGAAAAACTACAACTTGCCAAAAATAAAAAAAACAAGGTTAAAAAACAAATTTAAATAACACAGAATGTGAATGTTGCTCTAGTTGACTCGGAAATTTTTATACCACTGTTCGTCGCTGAAGAGAGCAGTAACTAGCTAGGTCGTAGCAAATAGCTGTCGTTCGATGCATCCATACCTCTCGAAATCGTGGCGGGTGAATACAAGATGGCACAAAATTTATGCGAGAAAACAACCCCTTTCGTCTTAAAGGGCCTGTTCATATGGGCAAAGGTTATTTCGGTTGACGAGAAAACTTTTCGACTAGCCAAATGTACTTTTGTTCTGTCCACATGCATGGAGAAATGTTATTCCGCTTACCGGGTAAAGTTTCCGGCTGTGACATAGCAGAATTGATATTGAACTGAAAAGTCAGTACTGACACGACAGAAAGCTATCCTGCCAAGCGGGAACTAGAGTTATGTTCATATGGGAAAAACGTTATCACTCGACAAGCGAGATCTCGGTACATACACGGGAAAACGTTTTGTATTATATGAAC
>CACRXK020013675.1:0-13796 GCA_902702795.2 Paramuricea clavata
CTTTATTTATACTGGATAGCTCTATCAATTCTAAACTGTTCTTCCTAGAGGTCCAGTAAGGATCATCTCTTATTGATCCAGTGTTACTACATGAGGAAACCTAAACTAAACTAACTTTATTTATACTGGATAGCTCTATCAATTCTAAACTGTTCTTCCTAGAGGTCCAGTAAGGATCATCTCTTATTGATCCAGTGTTACTACAGGAGGAAACCTAAACTTCCTCAGGCTCTATCCTTCACAAGTCTCGATAGACGTTCTCCAAACTCACCTCGCACCAAGACATATGAAAGTTTGGAACTAAAATATGAAGTAAATATAAAAATAAGTTTCTAGCAAATTTACAAAGAATATAAAAATAACTAAGCTACAATCTTGGACAAAACGGAATCTCGCAAGGAATAATGCAATTGTGGATTTAAATTGGAGGTTTAAATATTACATAACGTTAAGATGTTAGTGTTATCCGCGCAGGACTTAAAATACTGTAGATCTTATCAAAAGTAGATATACCTTGCCATCTTTACCGACCGTTTGTGAAGCGTCATTGATCTTTTGAACGACAGAACAAAATGATAATTTAGCCCGACGCTGGTCTGTGAGAATGAACGATCCCTCTTCCGAATTAAGATACAAATACACTTTTTCTATAATAATTTAAGTATTTATTTTAGTAAAGAACACGCGCGAGAGACCTTATTCAAATGAGTTGTGTATGTGCTGATATATATTCGTGAATGTGGGATTTACTCATTATCGAAGAGAAAAGGGTTGGGTTAACAAAATTTTGAGTGAGTAAAAGGTTGGGTAAATGAAAAACAAAACAACTCAAGGGTTGGGTAATAAAAATTTATTGTCATTTCCAAAGCATGACTCACTCAAATATTGAAGACTAAAAAGCAATGTCAACAGTCATATGTCAATACAATTTTAATCAATCAACCAGAGGAGGCAAATGGTGTCTCCAAAGAAAGTACATGTGCAGACAACATGAAACTTTAGACTGCAGAAAATTGCACAAGCAGTTATCAAACTCGTGTCACAGAAGTGGTAAAGGACATGTGTGACAACTGAATGGTATTCTTTTGTAAAGTTTTTGGCCAGGGGTGGGTATTTATTTTTCAATTGATAGTTGAAGTTGGGTAAATTTTTTTGTCTTTTTAATCGTTGGATCAGCAGAATTTACTAAGAGAAACATTTCTCCTTATCGGGCATACAAACAAGAAACATTTACCAATAAAATCCCAGATAAAAAAGTTCTTTTGAAAAAGTCGTGAGGACTTGAAACCACATTGAAAGACCTATCAAAACAATATACAAATAAAATACGTAATTTCTCCTATATTGGCGCAGTCTGCTAGCTTTGTACGTAAAATATCAATGGAAATACACGAGTTGGAAGCATTAATATAGTCCAGGCATACCTGATCTAGTGAATCACAGAGACCATTTTCCCCACAAAGCAAGTAGGTCAAGTAACCTCTCTGTAAAAAGAAAGAGATGTTTTATATTTAGGATGAAAATATTCGATAAGAGTTGGCAACCGAGAGTTTTAAGGTAGGCTTTTTTAAGGTAGTTTTTAGCTAGGTTTTAAGGTAGGTTATTAGGTGGCTCGATAGGAAAAATCATGTATTTTTGATAGCTTATTTCATTATGGAAAAAATAGAATGAAACTATTTTAGTTCAGCAGAAGTAGCATTATTATTAACAACTTTATTGGCATGAGCTGTACAGGCATTGCTAAAGTATTAAGTAGAAGTGCTGTTAAGAGCACTGTCTATCTTATCATAACAAGAACAAATGTTATGCCTACTGTGTAGTTCATATTAAAGTTTCTTAAAAGTATATATAATATGATTTTTGTGTTGGTGTAATGTACTCAGGTGAATATGGTGCTTGTGTTGTTACTCTCACTGAGTGTATGTCCACACCGGGCAAGCTTGAAAAATACCCACCGTGGCCAGGCATATTTTTCAAGCTTGCCCGGTGTGGATATACACTCAGAGTAACAACACAAACATCATATTCACCTGAGTACATTACACCAACACAAAAATCATGATTACTAGATTACATCGATATCGAAAGAACTAGACTCAGTTCCGAAATATCACATACTCGAACCGACCTGACCGCGTAGCTCAGTTGGAAGAGCATTGGGCTAGTATTCCAAAGGTCGTAGGTTCGATTCCCACCGTGGTCAGGCATATTTTTCAAGCTTGCCTGGTGTGGACATACACTCAGAGTAACATCACAAGCATATATAATATATGTAGTAGCCTATAGACAAAAGAATATATATATTATAGTAATTAAGGGGTATCCCCAAGTTTAAGGCGTCTCTAAGGCGGAAACATTTTGAAATAAAGCTAGAAAATAGCTCAACTATAACTAAGTCATCGCATGACATCACATACGTCAATAATTTTTGTTTTGAATCAGTTGTAATGTTCATCTGAAAATTTTTTTTTTAATATATTGTTTGCATTGCTCCTAATGCTACTGTAACTTGGACACTAGCATATACTTGGTACATTAACCAAAAAAAGTTTGGTGTCTAATGGCAAAATAAATAAATAGCAAACATTTTTTGCGAAGACCTTATTTTTCGCTGCTCTTTCTTCACAACTGTAGGGAACCACCTTCAGCTGACAGATTTTCGAGCAACCGGTCTTGGAAATATATCTCATACATGCAACAAAACTATACAATCTCATGAACTCTACGCGAAAACCTTCGCCTTACCTCGCCTGAAGATTCAGGTCTGCAAAAATATTTCACGATGTTGTTGACAGCATTAGCGACATTTTCTTGAACGACAGGAATTGTGCTTTCTAAATATTTCAAAAAACACATTTGTAACTAAAAGCATTCGGTATATTAGACTAACGCATTAGATTAAGTCAAGAGCGGATCTAGCCTCATCTGCAAGGAGGGGTGCAGGTTTTCCATGGGGTGGCGCATGAGGGAGCCTTACTGCCCACTCTCCTCTGCAGTCTGCAACGCTACTATCCCAACATTACCATTATTTGAGATGGCCGAATCTGCATGTTCGCCGTTCTGTTACGTTTTACATTATCTTTTGTTTATAAAGTTTATATCTGCTTTTTATCACGTATGCGTGACTGGACAGTTTCTGTAGCACAGTACAGTAAATTTGCTTGTTAAAGTACAGTATATTTGAACATATGGCTGTATAACAACCTCGACATGTTTACATATTCAACCATGATATTTAACTAAAGCATTCTGAGTATTTTCTCGTGAGCTCACAAATCAATTAAATCGTTTCAAGAAATCGACACGCGCTAACAGTAGAAGTTCCGCTAATCGCTATTCGAAAAGCAGAAAATGTATGGTCAAGCAGATTTTTTTAAGGTGGTAGCGTTTAATCTCACTTTCTGGAGTTTTCCTAGGCATGACAGGAGATCGTCTTTGAGGCGAAGATGACGTCGAATTTCCAGACTCTTAAAAAAAATAAATATAAGTTCCTTTGGTAACTATATAGACTGCTTTCATGATACAACACAAGCTTGGTCAACATTGCAAAAAGATTATTCGCAAACCTTCGTTATTATTCGTTTGTTTCTCCTGTAGTTCAGCCACGAGCAATCGCTCTGTGCTACCATCATCATTGCTTTTCGCTAACCATCGACCACATGGGAATCTACAAAGCGTTTTAACTGTACGTAAACTTAAAATACGTAATACAGTCTTCGAGAATTTCAAGTGACAAACTCAAGCAAGACATTGAAATGTACTGCAAGGATTCCAGTGCAGCATTACCAAGAGTTAACCACGATATTCTAGGGTGATGTTTACTTCCAGCCGAGCAAACGCATTTCAGCAAAACGAAATAAAGTAAGGGAAAAGCAACGCATATATTACCGATATAAGTGTCCAGTGATTTCATTTCTAACCAAAACTTGTTCAACAAACCATCCTGGGGCGTAGCCAGAACTATCATGTCCTATCCGCAATGTCGTCAATTTTCCTACATTCGGGTGCTAAAATAAAATCAGTGTAACTGATAGAACTGATAGAGCTATCATGTATAAATAAAGTTAGTTTAGTTTAAGTTTCCTCCTGCAGTAATACTGGATCGATAAGAGATGATCCTTACTGGACCTCTAGGAAGAACAGTTTAGAACTGATAGAGCTATCCAGTATAAATAAAGTTAGTTTAGTTTAGGTTTCCTCCTGTAGTAACACTGAATCAATAAGAGCTGATCCTGACTGGACCTCTAGGAAGAACAGTTTAGAACTGATAGAGCTACCCAGATAAATAAAGTTAGTTTAGTTTAGGTTTCCTCCTGTAGTAACACTGGATCAATAAGAGATGATCCTTACTGGACCTCTAGGAAGAACAGTTTAGAACTGATAGAACTACCCAGTATAAATAAAGTTAGTTTAGAGCTTACTTGAAAGCGAAATTCACAGTCGCCCTTGGGCACATCAATAATCCCAGTGTCTTTAATCTCTCCCGCCAGTATCATCCAAACGTTAGCTGTCGTCGTGCTGCCTCCCAACTGCTTCCCTGTTACTATGACAACCTTATACGTGATCGCTGAAACACAGAAGCAATGCAAAGAGGAAGTTGAAAATATTAGGCGCAAACAATGATTAGCGCATGCGTCGTTCGCCTCTCAGTTTGACTCTAACAAACACGGCAGATGTTATACGCACGTAAAAACGCACAAGTTGTAACAAACCTGCAGCAGACTTGTAGTAATGTTGTTCCAACAACTTGTCAACAGGATGTGTTCGCACTGCTTGTTCCCAGCTTGTTGACAACTTGTTACAAGGTTGTTGAGCTCAACAAACTTGTTACAAGGTTGTTGATCTCGACAGACTTGTTACAAGTTGTTCCAACAACTTGTTATCGTTCTACAATTCAACAATTTGTCCACAAGTTGTGAGTGACAACCTTGTAGCAACTCGATAAAATAACAGCATTGTCACAACTTGTTGACAAGCTCGTTACAAGCCTGTTGCAAACTTGTGTATACACATGCAAAAATCTCACATCTTGTAGCAAGTCTGCCAACAAGCCATCAACAAGTTATGTTCGCACTGCTTGTCCCAAGTTGTCAACAAGTTTGGAACAAGCTGTTAACAGCTTGTAATAACCTTATTATGTATTGTACATATAAACAGATGGTCATATTCTCACAGCGTCAGAGGTATCTAGCAGAGAAATAAAGTTCGCTTATACTATAGTACTTTATTGTTTAAATAATCTTACCCAGCGTTGTAAAACAGTTTGTGAAGCAGAAATAATCAACCGCGTTCAATGATAACAAATAATACAAGAATTGTTCTCTTTCTTCTTCGGTACGGACAAACGCATAATTCTTGTAGTACTTCCTGCAAAAGAAACAAAACAAAGTAAGTTTAATGTCTATTAAAATATAGACTAACTTTATTTATACTGGATAGTTCTATCAGTTCTAAACTGTTCTTCCTGGAGATCCAGTAAGGATCATCTCTTATCGATCCAGTGTTACTACAGGAGAAAAACTTAACTAAACTGACTTTATTTATACTGGATAGCTCTATCAGTTCTAAACTGTTCTTCCTAGAGATCCAGTAAGGATCATCTCTTATTGATCCAGTGTCTACTACAGGAGGAAACCTAAACTAAACTAAACTTTATTTATACTGGATAGATCTATCAGTTCTAAACTATTCTTCCTAGAGGTCCAGTAAGGATCATCTCTTATTGATCCAGTGTTACTACAGGAGGAAACCTAAACTAAACTAACTTTATTTATACTGAATAGCTCTATCAGTTCTAAACTGTTCTTCCTAGAGGTCCAGTAAGGATCATCTCTTATTGATCCAGTGTTACTACAGGAGGAAACCTAAACCAAACTAACTTTATTTATACTGGATAGCTCTATCATTTCTAAACTGTTCTTCCTAGAGGTCCAGTAAGGATCATCTCTTATTGATCCAGTATTACTACAGGAGGAAACCTAAACTAAACTAACTTTATTCATATACTGGATAGCTCTATCTGTTCTAAACTGTTCTTCCTAGAGTTCCAGTAAGGATCATCTCTTATTGATCCAGCGTTACTACATGAGGAAACCTAAACTAAACTAACTTTATTTATACTGGATAGATCTATCAGTTCTAAATTGTTCTTCCTAGAGTTCCAGTAAGGTCAACTTTCATTTGTCTAGTTCAGAACAGTTCTCCCCAGAGGTCTATAGTAAAGGACATCAGTGCTAAACTGTTCGCCCTGGAATTCCAGTATTAAAGGAGCATTGGACAAATGTTAATTACAGGAGCAAGCGGACTACCCGAAGAAAACTTAAGGTATACACCCTTTTCATAAATGGCTGCCGATTAAAAATTATTTTATGTGCATATAAATTGGCCCAACTAGCCTCGTTTCTGGGTAGAAATTCCTTTGAAATCTTAACATGAGTACGAGGCTAGTTGGGCCAATTTATATGCACATAAAAGAATTTTTAATCGGCAGCCATTTATGAAAAGGGTGTATTTGGTAGAGTCAAACTGGAAGCACTCTTCTTGCATGTGATTGAGTTGAAATTATAATCAGACCATGTTGTCTATGGCAGGAATTTAAATTGAATCATATGACAGGCGCATGCATTATAACCAATGTACCACCAGTATTCTATACCATGTACACTGTATACGATAAACAATACTAACCTTAAAATATCTTTATCATTCAATAACGTTTTCAAATGTTTGGACAACGCTTTCTTTTCAAGCGCGAGCCTAAAATATTCAATAACAAATAATGGAGGAGGCTTTATGTTGAACTATTAAAAGACACTAATGATAAATTTCGTCTTTCTTGTCTCGATAAAAAATTAGTCGATAGCCTCGAATCATCTATTCATGAAGATATATATACCTTACAAATGCTCGCAGACAACCAGTGTCTGTCTTGATTTCAGATAGGTTTTTCACGCTTCTGTACAAAACAATGATGATATTACGTTAAGCTAATGATGGATATAAATATACCAATATACAATGCTTCACAATGTATTTGCCTTATGAATTATTAATAAGTTGGGAAAATATATTTAAAAATTGCGATTAATATAGTTTTTATTGACTTTTAACAATTACGATTTTACTTGTTAATTTATATAAGTTAAAACAAAATTATCAGTTTATTTATTTAGTAACAGATCTATCAAATTTGTTAATTGCAAAAATAGACAAAATGATATCAAGATATATTCAAATTATTTAGTTTATTTAATGATATATGTCGATGAATTTAACGATACTGATTTAATCTTTAATCAATTTAATTATTTTAAATTTTAAGATACCTGATAGCGATTAGCAAGCGAGCTTTCTGGACATCAATTACAGGTGGAGTAATGTTTATTTCAGGAATACCAAAAGAGCTTGTCTGCGTGTTTAACTCTGACAACTTAAAAACTGGTAGAGAAGGCGAAGTGCTTCGACGATGTCTTTCACATCGCTGAACGCGGTTTATTGGATTTGGAGAAAAACTCCTTTGACGACTAAAAATACATTAGAGAACTTAGGATGCTTAATGTAGCGCTTATGTTTCATCCATCTCTGCGACTGGGCTTCTACTACAGTGTGTACTTGTTTGCTTTTATCAGAGGTAGATCTAGCTTCGTCTGCAAGGAGGGGTGCAGGTTTTCCATGGGGTGGTGCATGAGGGAGCCTTACTGCCCACTCTCCTCTGCAGTCTGCAACGTTACTATCCCAACATACATTACATTATCTTTTGTTTATAAAATTTATATCGGCTTTTTATCACATATGCGTGACTGGACAGTTGCTGTAACACAGTACAGTAAAATTGCTTGTTAAAGTACAGTATATTTGAAAATATGGCTGTATAACAACCTCGACATGTTTACATATTTAACCATGATATTTTACTAAAGCATTCTGAGTATTTTCTCGTGAGCTCACAAATCAATAGTAGAAGTTCCGCTAATCGCTATTCGAAGAGCAGAAAATGTATGGTCAAGCAGATTTTCTTAGGGTGGTGTTGGACTTCTCTAGGAGAGTAGTAGACACCACTAGGTGGGGTGCGCATACCCCCCCCCCCCCACGGTAGATGCGCCCATTGTTACAATTTCTTATTAGTGTTAATAAAACGTTACTTAATTATTTAGTCTTGTTTCATTATTTTTTTAGTTCCAACTAGTTAATAGAAGAACGTTTAGTGGATAATTAAATTATGTTAGATTTAAATTAGAATTAGATTTAATTTATTTGGAATTAAATTAGAATAATAATACGAGTTTGTTATTTTTGGTTATTCGGATTAAAAGATTATTAGTTTTCATATAGTGAATTTTAAACTACGCAAACATGACATAAAAAATAGGGAAACAAAATTTAGATAAAGGAAATGCATCTTACCTTACGTCAGCCATTAGAGCCTTTGTTCCCATAGAAACCCGGCGACCAGCGGGACTTTCCGTACGTATCCGAGTTGGTTCCGGGGAGGTACTGCGACGCATATGCGGTCTTCGTGGCATTACAGGAGACGATTCAGCACTTCTTTGACCTGAAGAATACATAATGCGAATCATAAAGGATTATTCTCACTTGACCTCTAGGAAGAACAGTTTAGAACTCATAGAGCTATCCAGTATGAACAAAGTTAGTTTAGTTTAGGTTTCCTCCTGTAGTAACACTGGATCAATAAGAGAGGACTCTTACTGGACCTCTAGGGAGAACAGTTTAAAACTGATAGAGCTATCCAGTATAAATAAAGTTAGTTTAGTTTAGGTTTCCTCCTGTAGTAACACTGGATCAATAAGAGATGATTCTTACTGGACCTCTAGGAAGAACAGTTTAGGACTGATAGAGCTATCCAGTATAAATAAAGTTAGTTTAGTTTAGGTTTCCTCCTGTAGTAATACTGGATCAATAGGAGATGATTCTTACTGGATCTCTAGGAAGAACATTTTAGAACTGATAGAACTATCCAGTATAAATAAAGTTAGTTTAGTTTAGGTTTTCTCCTGTAGTAATACTGGATCAATAGGAGATGATTCTTACTGGACCTCTAGGAAGAACATTTTAGAACTGATAGAACTATCCAGTATAAATAAAGTTAGTTTAGTTTAGGTTTCCTCCTGTAGTAACACTGGATCAATAAGAGATGATTCTTACTGGACCTCTAGGAAGAACAGTTTAGGACTGATAGAGCTATCCAGTATATAAATAAAGTTAGTTTAATTTAGGTTTCTTCCTGAAGTAACACTGGGACAATAAGAACTGATCAGGACCTCAAGGAAGAACTATAGGACTATCCAGTATAAATAGCTACTGTTAGTTTAGCCTAGCCAGCCTATGATAAGAACTCAAACTCACATGGTGAACTAAAGCTGTCTTCAGTAAGTTCCATAGTGTCTCCATCACAGCTATCATAGTACGACAACAAATGAAACCACAGTGGACACTTGGCCTAAAACATTTAGAAGTTAATAGACACAACTAACCTTCCTTCGTTCGTTCGTTCGTTCGAGACACCTGATTTAGGTAAACCACGGCAGGTTATTAACAATTAAACCTTAGGTTTTATTCACCTTTCGTATGTTCAATCCATGCCCCCAGATTCTGTCTAAAAGATCGCATAAACTTGCGATCAATGAGTTCTCCTCCACGCCTTTAACATCATTATGTCCAAGATCTTTCGCCTCTTGACCCATCTTTAACACCAACATTCTCTTTGTCTAAGTAGCGAGAAGTCGAGTGAGCATTATAGTTATACTTTATTTATACTGGATAGTTCTATCAGTTCTAAACTGTTCTTCCTAGAGGTCCAGTAAGGATCGTCTGTTATTGATCCAGTGTTACTACAGGAGGAAACCTAAACTAAACTAACTTTATTTATACTGGATAGCTCTATTAGTTCAAAACTGTTCTGCCTAGAGGTCCAGTAAGGATCATCTCTTATTGATCCATTGTTACTACAGGAGGAAACCTAAACTAAATTAACTTTATTTATACTGGATAGCTCTATCAGTTCTGAACTATTCTTCCTAGAGGTCCAGTAAGGATCATCTCTTATTGATCCAGTGTTACTACAGGAGGAAACCTAAACTAAACTAACTTTATTTATACTGGATATCTCTATCAGTTCTAAACTGTTCTTCCTAGAGGTCCAGAAAGGTTCATCTCTTATTGATCCAGTGTTACTACAGGAGGAAACCTAAACTAAACTAGTTTTATTTATACTGAATACCTCTATCAGTTCTAAACTGTTCTTCCTAGAGGTCCAGTAAGGATCATCTCTTATTGATCCAGTGTTACTACAGGAGGAAACCTAAACTAAACTAACTTTATTTATACTGAATAGCTCTATCAGTTCTAAACTGTTCTTCCTAGAGG
The DNA here is from genome assembly GCA_902702795.2 of Paramuricea clavata. Taxonomy (NCBI): domain Eukaryota; kingdom Metazoa; phylum Cnidaria; class Anthozoa; order Malacalcyonacea; family Plexauridae; genus Paramuricea; species Paramuricea clavata. The sequence continues at coordinate 10,384 of CACRXK020013675.1, forward strand.
TCCAGTAAGGATCATCTCTTATTGATACAGGGTTACTACAAGAGGAAACCTACCTTTGCTTTGCATTCAGTCAGCAACTGCTGGATAAAAGTAATATGTGCATCTGATGAATTCAAACTCATATCACCAAGTTGAGATTTTGGTCTCGTGCTCTTGTTTTCTTGTATATATTTCTATTAAAAATAAAAATAAAAATAAAAACACAAGCTTACTCTGACAGCATTGTAGGCAGATCGAATATACTGAAAATCAAAAACGAAATATATTCAGGAAATTTGTATAATAATTTGAGCAATACCTTGATCGTGACAGCAAGTTTATCTCGCATCTTTTTCCCGTCCTTTTAAAAACCCCAAAATAAAGCATCATTTAGCGTCAGTAGCATTACGACAAGTTAGAACAGGGCTTTCTTTCAGAATTATTCTGGGACGGCGACTTTGGTGATAAAGTAGGCGGCTGTTGGGTGGTCTAGGGAGCCTTAATGTCAGGGATGGATTTACTTTGTGTGTGTGTGGGGGGAGGGTAAGCACCCCCTAGCCCTGGCGAGAAGGGGTGCAGGGGGGGTGCTATTTTTTAAAATGACCAGATTATAATGTGTCACTACCTTCATTCTTCAACAACATAACTTCAAGATTTACGATGGCAAATAACTAAATCAGTTTTACGAAATAGTACGTGGTTTTGGAAAATAACCAGGCTATAAAGTAGACCAGGTTGAGGAAAAATAACCCCTGGGCAAGCCCTGGGCAAACTAGGAAACATTGTTGTGGAAACATTTGTGATTCTCGATGTTTCTTCAAATGTTTCCCTGTTTGCCCACCCTTGGAAACATTGTTGCGGAAACAACATTTGCTTCCCGAATCCCGAGAAGCAAAGATGTTTCCTAGCGAATTCAGAAACATTTTATGTTTCCCTATGTTTCTCACTAATGTTTCCTAGTGTTTGCCCACTCTGGGAAACATGGCGAAACATTGGCAGGAAACAATGTTTCCGCAACAATGTTTCCTAGTTTGCCCGGGGCTTTAGAATGGAGGAGAGCAAGTAATAAACAAAGTAACCGTCAGGCGGGCCGCCGGCTTATTTTGAAAGCCCTGCAAAAGCTATCCAGTAGACGCGTAAAAATTGAGAAAATCAACAACTTGTTCAAGGTCGATATCAACAGGCGTGAACAAGGTTGTGCGGTCCACTATGAACAGTATTGTTGACATGTTGTTACAGCATTGTTCGACTGTAACAACTTGGAACAACATGGTTGACAACTTGTTCATAGTTGGCCGCACAACATTGTTCACGCCTGTCGATATCAACTTGCAACAACCTGTGCGTTTTTAGCCGTGTACAAATGTTACAGTTTTTACCTGCTTCATAGCAGAATTCAGTAAGAGATGTTCTGAATGCTGTTTCTGACGATCTCGGCGACGCCAGTTGATCTTTGGCTGGCGACGTCTAAAAGATAAGATGACATTGAAGTATAAGTACACTGGAAGGCTAACACAGGGGGGGGAGGGGGATTGAAGCCAGTGCAGTTTAGTTTTTCTGAGTTTTGAACAGAAATACTTGATCTCAAACGTTGTGCTGTATATCAAACTGAAGCTGTTGAAAAACGCTATTTGGTTTAGAAATTTCAAGACTTTAGCTAAAAGGGAAATATTTAAAAACTACAAAAATAATTGCCGATAATTTGCCATTTTTTGGTCGAACGGCAGTTGTTTTATTGTATTTTTAAAATATTTTTATTTTCGCTGAAGTCTTGAAATGTTTACACACCGAATAGCATAGCTTGAGTTTGAATATAGCCCAACGTTTGAGATCAAGTATTTCTGCTCAAAACTCAGCAAAACTATTTTGGCTTCAGCAAATCATAAGCCTTCATCATAGCAGTTAGCCTTCCAGTTTACTTATAGTTCAATGGTTTGAGTTTATTGATTTCCCCCCTCATTTATGAGCGGATTTCTCAACAGGCTATTATGTCCAATTGATAGGGGATCCGAGGTACATACGATCTTAGCTTCGTTATCCAAGAAGACGCGAATGTCTAACCATTTACTGATGTCAGTGTAAAGAGAGCAGTTTCTCCTCGATTGACCACTTGCGTAATAGACTAAATTTTGATCTAGACAAAAATTTCATCACAGCTTGAAAGAGCATCACAAAATTAGTAATATTCCGAACTTTCGTTGCGAAATGTTGTAAAATGCGGATAATATAACCTTGCGAAGTTCGCAATTTTCAGTCATTTTGCATTACAACGTGAAATTAACAGCCCAATACCCTTTGGGGCTGTCAATTTCCCGTTTGTAATCTAAAATGGCTGAAAATTGCAAACTTCGCAAGGCTATATTATCCGCATTTTACAACATTTCGCAACGAAACTTTGCATGGAATATTACTAATTTTGTGATGCTCTTTCAAGCTGTGATGAAATTTTTGTCTAGACTTGTTTAGACCAAAATTTAGTCTATTACGCAAATGGTCAATTATATTAAGACCTTGAGTAGAGGTCTGAACAAGGACTGAACCCATGCAGGTCTCTCATCTTGAAAAGCAAGCGTGGTGAACACGGCACTACAAGTGCTGACATACACTATTACAGCTACAGTAACAAATATTAAACTAAAACATGTGAACACTTACCCGCTATCAACTTTATCCAACACCAAGGCTTCTTCGATTAAATCTGGAAAGAAACCATCACCTAAACCTGAGAAATACTGAAACGTTAGGCTTCTTGTTGTTTAAATTTAAATTAATTAAACAGACATGTTATCTTGTGGAACAGAGCACACCTCGTCTAATTTCTACATCTAGTACGTGAGGAGTCGGCGCTGTGTGGTCGACAGAGCTGATTCTTCTTGATAACACTTGCACTGGAAAACATGAAAGTAATCTTAACTTTAATTATCATACACTAATGCCATCTTCATTATCACCATCATCATCACCACCACAACCACCATCATCACCACCAAAACCACCACAACCACCATCATCATCATCACCATCATCATCATCATCACCATCATCATCATCACCATCATCACCATCATCATCATCATCACCATCATCACCATTATCACCACCATCATCACCACCACCACCATCATCACCATCATCATCATCACCATCACCACCACCATCATCATCATCACCATCACCATCATCACCATCATCATCATCATCATCATCATCATCATCATCACCACCACCACCACCATCATCACCATCATCACCACCATCATCACCACCACCATCATCATCATCATCATCACCACCATCACCATCACCATCACCACCATCATCATCATCATCATCATGATCATCATCATCACCACCATCACCATCACCATCATCACCATCATCACCATCATCACCATCATCATCATCATCACCACCATCACCATCACCATCACCAC
>CACRXK020013676.1:0-13796 GCA_902702795.2 Paramuricea clavata
AAGAAAATTTTCTTAATAAGAAAAATTTTCTTAAGAAAATTTTCTTATTAAGAAAATTTTCTTGTTATTCTCCCAAGAAAATATTTTCTTATTTCAAGAAAATTTTCTTAAAACAAGTTGTTTTTTTCTTAAAATAAGAAAATGATTTTTTGCTGTGTAATGCATCCCTCTGGAAAACCTCCACCCCCTCTAACAAATCAGGCCAGACCCGCCCCTGTCAGGCAGTTGTATCCCTATCAATCCGAAGGTTTTCCCGTACCATGGTCAATGGGGTATGGCTTCAATCCATCTAATTCAAATAGTCTTCCATTGATCGGAATATAACTAACGAAATGAAATGTTTCCCCTGCTTTGGCTGTTGACAACGTGTTTCCTGGCTTGCTGTCCGGGAGAATGCGATGAATTGGTCTAAAAAAGCAACAAAACATTATAATAAGATGCGTTGTACTGCTTATATTTTTTATATCTCAAACTATGTTTACACAAACTGGATAGCTTTCTGTATGGCAATGCGAAAAAACACCTACCCCTACCTTTAGGAACGCTATTTTCAGAGGATTTATTGCAACAGAGAGATGTTGTTTCGCTCAGCTTCTGAAAGTTGTACATTTCGTATCGGATTGGTGCTTTCGCGCGTCCCTACGGAAAGCTATAAGGTATAGTGTTCTTAATCTTGCTATCCTTAATCTTGCTTCAAATATTCTATTTAATAACTAAATATTTGAACTAATTGTTCTCACCTAGCATATTTATTGTGTGCTATGGCTATCTCAGGAATATTTCCAATAGCGTATCCTTTCGTCTAAAGAAATCAAATTGTGTAATATTAAACAATTCTTGGATGGAGCTGAGGTCAATGTTATGTGAAGCTTTAACTGTTAAGCCTCAGTCAATGAGCATGAGAGTTTGGCAGTCATCAGTCATGCAATGTTACAGGGGACATTTCAAGCTCTAGATTAACAAAATAAAGGTTTGATAAGTGTTCCAACTATGTTTTAACTTCAATCAAATACATGATAGTGTTGGGAAAGCATTAAGAACCAGGCTTTTAACCAGGGTCCTAAAAGACGGCGTCCAATTTTGGTAGAACGATACATCTACAGTAAAGGGGGGGGGAGGGTGAGAGGGTGAGAAAACGTTCCTCTGGAAAACCTTTGAAGTTTATGTTACTTCATGTCAGTATCTGTTCCAAGCTCGTTCGAATTTTTTCAAATACATTTGGCTTTGTGCCGCTATATGACATTTTCATTCAGCCAGGCACACCATCAAATTGATCAAATTGTCTAATGTATAATAATAATGAGAATTGAAGCTATTTCGCTTCAGATATATTAATATACTTAGGGAAATAATTGAAAATAATTTCCCTTTCCCCCCCAGAATTTGGGCATCCAAAGGCGTCCATTTTTCATTCTAGGGGAGTCCCAGGACTCTGATGTACTCTCATTCTCGTTTGATCTTGTATATCATCTCCTACCTCGGGATCAAATCCTTTTGTGTATTCTTTAAGTTTGCTCAATGTCTCACCGGGATGAAGCTCATCACAATTTAATAAAACACTGAGCAAAGCATGAGTTGCACAGGAATTTGGGATTATCTAGAAAAATAATGGCAGAGAAAGAATGACATATTTGCTTGCTTGGATAAAGACCAGACCACTTTGATCCTTTAATTAAAATGGCAATGTGCCTGATAAACCCTACTTTTTAATTTTACTCTGTCTAATGCCAGACAATTTTATTTCGTCAATGGGAGAGTGCTGCAATTTAATAAGTTAATCTGCCTATGCATCCTGTTGAGTGGCATTGTGCCCTAGTGCACCCTACTTTGTTATTTTCTAAATGCAGGTCCTACTTTTGAAAAATTACCTGTTAAGGGGAGAGTGCTGGCACTAAATGGGTTAATTACTACTGAATAATTATCACATTTTGTGTAATTTGTTTTATAGTTTATAATTTGTTTTTGTTTGTTACAATTTATGTATATTTAAAACACAAGCAGGAGTGCTTTATCAGATATAAAACATGAGAACACAGCTCAAGTGTTTTATGTCTGATAAGGCACGGACTGTTTTAAATGGCTTAAAAAACGACCCATCTGATGAGTTCATTGGCAAAGTAACTTTAAAAATAAACCTTTTAAAGCCGAGAAAATCAAAGCTAAGGTTTATGTAAATGACATGATTTTTATAACGAATAAAATCACCGATGTGTACAGTAGTGATTTCCTTCGTTTTATATTCAGTATAACCCAGTTGTGTGTGTTACAGTGTAATATATATTAATTTTGGAGTTTTATTTGCAATATTCCAATGACACATATTCTGACTTGCCTGTTGTGCAAAGAACATGTTATTGACAATATCGTCACTTTCCACAAAAGCCTCGTCAAGTGGTGTCACTCCCTTTCTTCGAGAGCGCCGTTCTTCATTCCATTTGAATAAAAATACAAAACCATAAACATGCCTGGAAAATCAAAGCAACAATTGGATTCACCTTCTGTAGTGTTTCCCAATTTACATTCAATTCAACATGCTCGATACAGTGACAATACAGGATTGCATATTTTAAGTGTATATCAACTGATCCGAAAATGATCTGTGATGTCATTTTATCCGTACCCTTTAATTGGTTTGGATAAATCATAAATTTCGTCCACTTGAACACCATGTACACCTAAACAGAGATGAATAAGAAACACATGGCTGCACATTTTATTGATGCGAAGGTAGCCGGGGATTTTTTGGAGTTGACAGTCAATACCTCCAGACCTGTTCCATTCAAGTTAATTCCTTAGCCTTAATGGCGATAGCTTTAATGCTCTATTATGGTTTGAAATAGCAAGCTGTCAATGCAGTGGCGGCGTCAGGGGGGGGGGCAAATGCCCCCCCCCCCCAAATTATTTTTTGCCCCCCCATTTTTGCCCCCCCCTCAAAAAAAATTATTAGTCACTAAGAGCGACTAAAGGCTACACAAGCGTTCTGTCGTTATCGGAAAATGTATGGCTTATAAGTTTTCATTACTCATTAGTGAATGCGCGTATACATGAAACTGTTTTTTACAGTTTCAATATTAGTTTGTAAATCTCTGAATGGTAAAACTTGCCAATACTCCAATAATACGTTTAAAAAAAAGACAAAAAAGCTTTAGTTTTGCAGAGTTAAATTCTCAAACGTGTAAGGCAATAATTAATAAGATGAAAGTATCACGAAATTATTTGAATAAACCACATCGCATATATGGGGGACGAATGTCCTAAAGAGGGGCGATATTCCTAGGGTATTCGCCCCACCCCCCTGGGAGGCGATATTCCTAGGATATTCGCCCCCGGGGGCGATATTCCTAGGAATATCGCCACGTTTTGAGGGGGGGGGGCGAATTTCCTGGGGGGGGCAACCTTTTTAAAAATTCTATCTTGCCCCCCCAAAATTTGAGTTCGCCCCTCAAATGCCCCCTCAAATTTGGAAGCCTGGCGCCGCCACTGTGTCAATGGCCAAAAGCAGCCCATATATTACAAAATGGCAGGGAAAACATTAATAAAAAAATTGTTTTTGTAAAATTATTATTATTATTTTGTTATTGCAAAATTATTTTTGGCAAATATAATTCTGATCCGGCAAAAACATAAATAATTGAAATGCATGATTTAAAGTCGCATTGGAGAAAATAACATTCATTTCCTTTATAGTTGAGTTGGACCATTTTAATTGGCAGATCAAAAAAAATAAAATATTGCAGACTTAATTTGACAAAAAGAAAAATACTTTGCCAGGGCATATTTTTCTCTATTTCAGGTCATGCATGTCAATGGCTTCCTGTCCATGGAATATTAATCCCCAAATGAGCATATATAAGGTTGCACCAAATTATTAGTGCTTTTTGCAATCAGATCTATTGAATGGATACCACCTTCAACGCTGTTGTGTTTGCTTGTCTTGTCTATTTTGTTTCACTTTGTGTGTGCGTTTTAAAATTTAAAGTAATTATTCACTAATTTGTGTTTTAACTTTTTTTCAAGAAAATCCTATAAAATTTATTTCAACTTGTATGTACTGAGAGCAAAATGACTGGAAGAACTTTGCATCAATGCATGTGTACGGCTGAAATGTCTTGTTCACAAAGTTCAAAAGCTTTTGCAACCAAGCACGTTAACATTTCAAAACTATATGATAAAAAACACCACTACATTTTAACCACATCGCTTCATTTTCAACCTGAAAAGATAGCCTGAACCGTAAATAAGCAAGACCGATATCCGGCCAGTATATCTGGTGCATGCCTAGAGCAGTAAAGCTGTAAGATCAGGGCATAATGCAATCAAATAGACAATAACAAAAATTACAAACATTCCTATGATGATTTTGGACAATAAAAACTCACCAAATTCTTCTATTAAAAGCAAAAATACCCCTGTGGGAATAGACAAAAGAATTAAATTATTATTCAACGGTAAAATGTTTTCAAATGACAAAAATCGCGGTGCAAATAACGTCAAAAACATACCCGGATCGCTTTCCAGCTCTAGCCATCCTTTGGCCGCCATCTTGAATTCTTGTTGGTTGTCTGGTTGACCGAATTATTAATTATCAGGGGGGTTGGCATACATCTTATCGAAATTTGGTATATTTGGAAATTGCAATAAGGCTAGAAAAACGTATAAAATAAGTAAAAAGTCATTTTATTTGTTCAGTAAATTAATAAAAGATGAATAATTCTTCAAATAAACGGATAAATTAAAAGTTAAAAGGTTTTTGGCAATGAATTCAACTGCGAAAGCACTTGCCACTCCCCCCTGATTTTATTCAGCCCGGTCACAGAATTTCAATTTTCGAAAACAACATGGCCGAGCGCAGGGGTTTCCAAATTTTAAAGTTTTTTAAAAACAAGTTTTAATTTCAGCATGTTTGGAGTAGTTTCGCGATTTCTTTCTCGATTATGGGATGGAACACCGACAGACGAAGTTAAAAATTTAAAAGACGGGGCAGACAATGAAATATTTTCAACAAAAACCCAAAACGAAAATAATATAAACTTGCATGGCGCGAAATTTGAAACGGGAGAACTAAAAAAAGTCATTTTTGGATATGTTACTAAACTTTATGATAATTCAGGTCTAGTTGATGATGAGGTTCACTTCACTTTTGATAAAGTTATCGGTGGGGTAAGACCAGCCCTAAATTCCGAAGTTCAGGTTAGAGCAAGCAGAGCATCGGTTCATGATGGCTGGAGGGCTGACCAAGTTGAAGTCATCGCAACAGACTGGGACGAACTTGGTGATGAAGGCACAGAAGAAGTCCTAATTGGCGACGTAACAGATATTAATGAGAAATACATGATTGTCAGCCACGATACTCATTGCCCAATGACATCGCTCGCATTTGGGTATATTCCGTGCAAGGGCGATTGGGTACGGGCTGAGGTTATCAGAGATAGAGGACTTGTATGTGACGTAAAAGTTGTGAAACCCCTTCGGGAAAAAAGTTTGACCGGGACAGTTACATCAGTTGGGTGTGGTCATGGGTATATAAATACTGACATATTTTTTACATCTGGTGTGTGCAGGACAAATTATGTGCCGCGGAAAGGGCATACGGTTAGAGTGACGGCAATTGAGTCTAACCAAGGCAACTACTGCAAGTGGAGAGCAGTGAAAGTTGAACCAAAAATACCAAGGAGAGAGACAAAGTAAGATTATGTTATGTTTCATTCTCTTCATTGTCTCAATTTATAATTGATATGTTCACCGTACATGACTACCTTAGAACCATAATACCATTGTACCAATGAACCATAGATTAGTACCATTATAGTACCTTAGAACCATATAGTATCATTGTACTCTAACCATAGAACCATAATGCCACATATAATACTGTACCACAGCACAATTGAACCATACATAGTACCATAGTATCATAAAACAATTGTATCAAAATACCATATAGAACCATTATACTGTGGTATTGCTGTACCATCAAATCAAAGCACTGTGCAGTACCATACCATAATACTATAGAAATATAAAACCATAGTTCCATAGGACTATATGCAGTACTGTAGAACAATAGTACTGTCAATAGTACCATAACACCATAAAACCATAGTACTACCTTAGTACAATAACCATAGAACTGAAGCACCATGATAGTAATTTGATACCATAATCAGGGGCATAGCCAGGATTTTTGGTCAGGGGCCAACATATAGAATATATAGAATATTTTATAGAATAAATTTTCTCCGGGGGGGGGGCAACATTTTACCAGGGGGGTGGCAGGCCCCTTGCCCTGGCTATGCCTCTGACCATAATATCAGAGATGTCAAGCTGACCAACACATGTTTTGTGAATAACTGTGTAACAAAGCTGCAGCAATCAATTTCCAGTCAGGAAAGCATTGGCAGACTATAAATTAAGCTGTAGGTATTGCATGAAATTTAAGGCAAAACATTTTAAAGTGGTTAGCGCACTTGCCTTTCACCTTTAAGGCCGAGGGTTCAAATCTCAGTGAGAACTTTCTCAATGGGACTAGAACCCAGTCCTCATGTGAAAAGAGTAAAAAGTCAACGTTCTGCCGAAGGCCGTGGGGTTTTTCCGGGTGCTCCGGTTTCCTCCCACAGGGAAAGTTGACAGGGTGGATTAGGTAAAAGGGCCGACACATATATTGACCCATAATGATACTAATTTTGATGATAAACTAGTATTCCAAACATGATGGGTCTCAGAACTGAAAGTAAATTCACCAAGAAACTATTGGAAAACAAAGAAGATGTTGTGATCACAGACAAAATAAACTTTCCTGATGTAACATTGGACAAAGTGCAAGAGACAATTCTTTTTATTAGGTAAGGGATACAGATTATATAGATCATAAAAAAATTTGCATTTTGGAAAACTAATAGAAAGGTTTACTGTAGATTCTAATACAATTTCATTTTTCTTCAGAAATGATGGCATAAATTCAGTTGTTCTTAAGTCTGTTGATGGTTTGTCGAAGGAAAGTCTTTTTAAAATTAGTTTCATTGGGCAAGAAATGATGGGGGATGATTCACAAGATGGGATGAATGATTCAGGAAGACTTCAATTTAATGTTCAGATCAATCCTCAGAGCTCAATAGAATTGAAAGTTACAGTCAACTCAAGGTGAAGACTACTGTACATGATGTTTCGTGCTTCATCAGGGCTTTCAGAATTATTCTGAGAAGGTGGCTGTGTTCATAAAGTAGGCTGCAGGGTCTGAAATTTATATTTTTCTCAGTATCCAACTGGGATACCAGGATTCAAAGTTTAGTATCCCCCCTGAGAATGCAGTATCCCACTTCTGGATACTGGTTACCAGTACCATAAGTATTATACCCAGTGTCCCATCCAAATAAGTTTCCATAACTGTCACTGTTGCATATTACAATAACAACAGGAGATTCAACAGTCAACAACTAGCCAATTCATTAATCCACAAATATGCACATAATATGAGGAAAGGCTTGGGTGGCAAACTCATAGTATTCAAAAGCTATCAGGAGACTGTCAGAGGTGCTTAACATTTTCCTAATGTTTGAAATTTTCTTAGTATCCAGTCGGGATACAAGTCTTTCACAGTTTGGTATCCAAAACCAAATTTTAGTATCCTGTGGATATCGAGATACTGCAAATTTCAGACCCTGGGCCGGCTGTGGGGAGCGATCTAGGGAATCTTAAAGTCATCCAAATTAACTAGTGTGTGTATATATTGTTTATCAGAAAGCAACTCACAAGTGAGCTCTGTACGTACCAAATTATAATGTATCGCTGCTTTGATTCTTCAGCAAGATAACTTCAAGATTTTTGATGGCAAATCACTAAATTAGTTTTACGAAATACATGTAGTATGTCGTTTTCGAAAACAACCAGGCTATAAAGTAGACCAGGTTGAGGAAAAATAACTTTGTTTGAAAGCTTAGAGTGGAGCCTGAAGGAGAGCAGAATTGATATATTTCAAGTACAAACAAAATATAAGTATAGGGTGTCCCAAAAAAACTGGTGGACACTGTTTGATTTCAAGTAACGTAAAAGCTATCGCAATGAAATAATGATCATTGCATTCAGAAAGGACTAACTTAGATTTTGATATATAACACTTGAATTTACATGCAATATTGAGCGAAAAAAAAAAATATTGAGCGAGATACAACCAAAATAGAAATATTTATTATTTAACAAGTATAACTACATCGGTAATTATAAGGTTGTTTTATGATAATTTTTGGCATTTTCAAAAACAGTAGGTCAACGTTCAAACATCACTAGCGCAGTCAATATTACATGTAAATTCAAGTGCTATATATCAAAATCTAAGTTAGTCCTTTCTGAATGCAATGATCTTCATTTCATTTCATTGCGATAGCTTTTATAGCTTTTACGTTACATCAATGCAAACAGTGTCCAGTTTTTTGGGGGGACACCCGGTACCGAATTCATTGATCAAACCAACATTTTTTCTTTAGGTTGTTAGGTGAATTTAATCAACTTGTCGCATTTAATTTCGGAGAGTTTCAAATTGGTCGTTACTTCACAGCCAACGTACGCGATAAGCAACAACATTTACTTGACGCGAAGACTCCATATCATAAGAGAAAGTTCATTGACAAGAAAGATGCATTAAACAGAGTACTTGAAACTCGAAACAACCAACAGTGGGTCATTCCTGGAGAAAGACCTATGTTTAAGTAAGTTGCTTTGATGGACCAATCCCATATTAATCAAAATTTTGATCTCAACAAGTCGAGACAAAATTTCATCACAGCTTGAAAGAGCATCACAGAATTAGCAATATTCCAAAGTTTCGTTGCGAAATGTTGTAAAATGCGAATAATATAGCCTTGCGAAGTTTGTAATTTTCAGTCATTTTGTATTACAAACGGGAAATAGTTACCACTTCGGAAAATTTCCCTCGCGTAATACAAAATGACTGAAGATTGCAAACTTCACAAGGCTATATTATCCGCATTTTACAACATTTTGCAACGAAACTTTGGAATATTGCTAATTTTGTGATGCTCTTTCAAGCTGTGATGAAAATTTTGTCTAGACTTGTTGAGATCAAAATTTTGGTTAATGTAGGATTGGTCCATTGTTATCTTGATAGGGTGAGGTTATACATTGTGGAAACCTATAGGCAGTTTTGAAACACTTCTTTGAAGGCCCATTTACATTAGTAATTTTTGCTGTGATTTTAGGTGCGATTTTCTTCTGATCGATGTGAACGAGTGGATGTGCTATGAATGTTCAGTTCTGGGTACATATACTCGCAACATTCTCAACTCATCTGCTCCTTCACATCGATCAGAAGAAGACAAGCAAAAATTGCAAGTGTAAGTCATGCCTACGAATTATATGTCTCTTCCTTGGCAGCAAATCCAAAAATAAAATGTCTTGTGCAAGTCAAATATAAAACTTCCTGCAAATGTAGATTTCACAGAACGTATATAGTGCCTCACATTGCGATAAACTTAAACCCAGCACAAGACAACCTCGACCTGCGTTACAAATAATATATGGCATTCTAGTATATAAGATGACAAAAATTCCAAGCAAGATGTGAGAAGATTTAGTTGGAGGGCAAAATAGACCTATATACCGATTATTCTCTTTTACCCAATGGCCTCATTTTCATCTCAAATACTTACTCATGTTTTGTGCTAACCAGATGATCTCGTGTTCGTATTTTAGCCAATCAGCGTTCAGAAAGGGTTGTCCGAATAGAAATCCATTTTGATGTACTCAGTCAATTATATCTTTCGTTATTCTTTATGAAACTAGTTGAAATTTTGTAATTATGTTTGCTTATGAGAACTATAGCTCTGACAAAAATATGCAATCGAAATAAAGTATATTACAGAAGATATTCAGTTGTTTTAATCATAAAATGGATTTCTATTTGACAACTAGTGCCAGTACTTTTGCGCGTATCAAGATCATCTGGAAGTATAGGGTTGAAAATTATTTTGTTATATTGAGCCTAAGATGCTAAGAACAGCAAGAATCAAACAAATTCGTCCAGGAAAACACGGGAATATAATCTTTATATCTGCCCCTGACATAATCGGTAAGGTCTATTTGTCCTCCAAATTGGAGGTCAAAAACTAAAATAGTTTGCTGATGTCAAATGTTAATCTTTCCTGATGAAACTTGGCATGTATACCAGTGCTGGAAATGAAATGTCTGGCAGCGCGCCAGCACCATCACTGTCAAGAAATGTTTAACAAAATATCTTCTTCTAACAACTTGAAGATGAAAAGCTGAATTCGGTTTGCTCAAGTTTCCATCATTCTTTGTTTCAGACAAAAAACAATCAATATTTCTACGAAGCTCTATCAATACGAAATACCAAGAACATTGAGGCAGTACATCTTGAATAAAATGGATTTATGTGGTCTGGTTCCAAGCCTTGCAGAGGTATGACGACTGATGACCATTTTTATTGTAATTGATATTTGAAGTTTTGAACTGGTCATTATGATTATTTTCTAGCCTCTTTCAACAAGAAACTACAAAGAGAGATTTTCAGCTTTATTACATTCCGAGGAAGTTCAAATGGAACTAGAAATGCGTGAATTTGACTTGCAGCAGGTTGGTGGGAAATTTGAATCCAAAAGAGTATGAACTGGTGAAGCCAGTTACAGACGCGTAAAGTTTTTCTGTTTATTTTCTATGACAAGTTTTTGCTTTTCATCGCTTTTTCAAAACTCGTTCGTTTGTAACCAACTTTAAAGTTAACTCTAAGACACACGATTCTGATTGCATAACTGCCGTACTAACCAAATTTCACCGCAACCACGTCCATTTATAAGGCCCCATGTCCACTCAGGAAAATTTTCCGCAGAAAAAAAATTTGTAAAATGTGATTGGCCACACAAATTTTCCGTTGGAAAAAAATTTTGAAGTTAAAAATTTTCAACTTTTAACAATGATATTTTCAGAAAATTTTCTGTCCGTGGGGCTATACAACCGGTCACAGTGCCATGGTTCAATTATAATTTTTGTCTTCAAATCAATCCGTGATTATTCGTTGTGATGTTTTTAGGTGTCGTTAAAACCTGCAGGAGAATTTTTGGGTCTCGCTGTCCCTGGTTTGGCTGAAGGAAGACCTTCGCTTCTGATTGGCGATCGAGTGATACTGTGTGTTAGCGGTGAGTTTTCTGTGGAAAAAACTTGGCTATAGCGCCTCATTTTTCAGCATACTTTTCCGTAATAAAATATGCCGGTAATGAACGCTTTCTTGTTTATTATATATTATATATTACTTGTTTATTATTACGAAGAATATATCCGATTTAATACGATTTGCTGTTTCATTTAGGAGCTTCAACCAACTCTCCAAAATATGAAGGCTTTATTCATGAGGTATGCACGCGTCTTCTTCAATAAACTGGAATTAAATTGTGAAATAAAAGATGTTTAATTAAGATAAGCTGAGTACCTAAGTTAATATTTTAAGGTACTGAGTAGCGAGGTCTTGCTGAAGTTTCACGAAGATTTTCACTCCACGTATGATATGGACTCGTACAATGTCATGTTCTTTTTCAACAGGTATAGGATCCTTGTACCTGTCACGTTTTAGGAAGAGTTACTCTTTTTAGACTTTTGTAATTTTGTATTCTTTTGTATTTTAAACTTAACCCTAATCCTATCCCTAATCCTAACACTTTCCCTAATCCAAATCCAAACCCTAATCGTATAACCCTAAAAGTCTAAAAATAGTAACTGTTCCTAAATTGTGACTCATACGCTAAATGTAACTGGGCTCTCTTGACGTTTGAGTTTGGACCATGCAGAAATACGAAACAACTCATTTTTTTGAAAAGTCAATATATTTCTCTTCTACCTTATCTACAGAACTACGCTGAGAAGGTCTCATAAAGCAGTTGAATCGGCAAAATATTTAGGAGATCAGGGTAAGAAAATTTCTAGAGATAGACCGGCAAGTGCTCTTTGCCGTATGGCTGATAACTGGATAGCCGGGCCAGCCCGACTTCTTATTTATTAATTATTTATTAACTTCACAACCATGAGTACTATAAAATGATTACAAATAAACTTTTGGAAAAAAACTGGGCAACACTTAATTTAAATATGGTTGAAGATATAGTCAACAGCACATGAGTCCCATGTGAAAACCAACCTGGCAAAAAGTTATCTAGTAGACATAAATTAAAGACAAGGGCTACAACACTATTTACATTATACTGTGTATATAATATAGGACAGCTTAAGAGCCATAGCTTAAGTTGAAAGAACGGCATTTAGAGCAATACGTTTTCCAAGTGCGCATTTTGTTTTATACATCAAAAGAAGAATCTGAGTAGTGAGTATAGAGTTGATGCTTAGAGGAGGAAACAGACGAACTATTGCGAAACAAACAAACATACAAAGAGCCTCTTAGCTGTACAGTAACTATATACATGCAGACCTCTGACAATTCGGTTTCTTTTCCTATTATCAGTTCTGTTTCCACGTGAAGTCGTGCCAAAACTACCACAAGAGTCGAAGAAAGACAAAGGGCTGTTCAATGCAAAGCTAAATGAACGTCAGCGTGCTGCTGTATCGAGGATTTTGATTGGCCAGTCTCGACCAATGCCGTACGTTCTTTTTGGCCCGCCAGGCACTGGTAAAACTGTCACTCTGGTTGAAGCAATACTACAGGTCGGTGGAGTTAGGTTAGGATTGTGGTTTAAGATTAGAATCACGGCTAGGATTGGGATGTGGATTATGCTTAGAGGAGGTTAGGATTGTGGTTTAGGATTAGAATCACGGCTAGGATTGGGATGTGGATTATGTTTAGAGGATTAGGGTTATTTAAGGATTATGATGATTTTGGGATTATGGTAGGATTAATCTATTCAGTACATGCCAGCACTAATCCCCTTGACGAATAAACCGTCTGGCGTTAGACAGAGTAAAATAACAAAGTAGGGTGCATTCGGGTGCATTGCAAGTTAGCAAATTAAAAAGGGTTAACAAGACACATGAGCAGATAATCTGATTAGCCCATAAAGTGCAAGCACTTCCCCCTTGAATAAAATAATAAAGTACCGGTATGCTGTATTAGGACACAGTGCGCCTTAAAGGGTTAAAGTGTAGATTAGGATTAGAATAATGCCTTAAGGGTTAGGAAGAGCTTTGGGATTAGAATTAGAGTCTTGGGAGAATTCGTAAGCGAGAGGTGTACGTAAAAACATGTAAAAGAGAATAGACAATTCTCATTATATTCCAATTATATTATTTTAAAACTAGGCAAGGAGATGCAAATAAATCACCACAGCTAGAAACGTTTGGTTGCGAAATGTTGTAAAATGCGGAAAATATAGCCTTGCAAAATTTTCAAATTTTGTATACTTTTGTATTGCGTGCGGAAATTGCTACCATTTTCGGCCCAAATGTGGTAGGAATGTGGTAGGAATTTCCGCACGCAATACAAAAGTATACCAAATGCAAAAGTATACCAAGTACACGCAATACAAAAGTATACCGGAACACCACCGGAGCACAACCGGAACACCACCTAACCCTAACCCCAATCCTAACCCCAAACTCTAATCCTAACCCTAACCCTAAACAAAATGGTGGTGTTCCGGTGTTACGGTGGTGTTCCAGTGTTCCGGTAGTCAGTGTTTTACTACATGCCAAATTTGCGAACTTTACAAGGCTATATTTTCCGCATTTTACAACATTTCGCCACCAAACTTTGTAATTTTACTAATTTTAGTATGTTCTTTCTAGCTGTGGTGATTTATTTGCATCTCCTTGCCTAGTTTTAAAAT